>JARBWK010000223.1:0-45666 GCA_030556195.1 Anolis apletophallus | reverse complement strand
AACTTTTGTTACACCGCCTGGCGGTGGCGGGAGTGAGGGGACAGCCCTCAACTGGCTGTCCTCCTTCCTCCAACGCCGCCAGCAGCGAGTGAAGTGGGGAGGGTGGTCTCCGGGGGTTCCCGCTGAGCAGCGGGGTCCCCCAGGGGGCTCTCCTCTCCCCGCTGTTATTTAACATCTACATGCGACCACTCGCCCAACTGGTGCGGAGTTTTGGGCTGGAGTGTCATCAGTACGCTGATGACAACCAGCTCATTCTGAGGTTGGACCCCGGGGCAGTCTCTGTACCCGATAATTTCCATCTCTGCCTTGAAGTCGTTACTGGATGGCTGCGAGCCAGTAAGTTGAAGGTGAACCCGCGAAGACGGAGATCTTGTGGCTGGGCTGCCCGGGGGTAGCGACCCAGCTGCCAACGTTCGATGGTGTGGCCCTCTGCCCACAGCCATCGGTAAAAAGTCTGGGGTACCGGCTGGACGCCCCCCTGTCCAGGGAGGACCAGATTGGCTGCACCTGCAGGACAGCATTCTACCATCTCCGGTTGGCTAAGCGCCTGGCTCCCTACCTCTCCCAGCACGACCTAGCTACAGTGATCCGAGCCACGGTCACCTCGAGGCTCGATTACTGTAATGCGCTTTACATTGGCCGTCCCTTGTCGATGATCCGGAAGCTTAAGCTAGTGCAGCATGCCGCAGCTCGTCTCCTCCTGGGAGCTTCAAGATCTGACCGCGCGACCCCACTCTTGCGCGGGCTGCACTGGCACCTCTTCAAGGTGTTGGTTCTTACTTCAAGGCCATCTATGGTTTGGGGCCAGTGTACCTGAGGGAGCGACTTACCCCTTATGTGCCTGCGAGATCACTGCGCTCTGAGGAGGTTAACCTCCTTGAGGTGCCTTGCTCGGATCCTGCAGACTGGCCTCCACACGGCGGAGGGCTTTCTCTGTGCCGCTCAATCCTCTGGAACGGCCTCCCTGAGGAGATCCGGGCCATCCGCACTCTTCTGCCCTTTTCGCAAGGCATTGAAGACTTGGCTCTTCAGGAAGGCGTTTGGCCCTTAACCCAATCATACTGTGTGCCATGCCATGCCGCCTATGGTTGTTCCAGATCCCCACTGCCCCACCCAGGGCTATTGTTCATATGTTTTAACTGTTTTTAATGTCTTAATGTGTTTTTAAATTGCATAATCTGTTTTTATCACACTCACTGTGTTTATATATCCTTTGTACACCGCTCTGAGCCTCGGAATGAGCGGTATACTAAATCGAAGTTAATAAATAAATAATAAATAATAAATAAATACATTGTCAATGAAGCGATATATATGTTTGATATATTTGACGTGGCAGCCATCGTCAGAGGTTTTGTAGGCAATGAGGCAAGGAGATAGAGTGTGTGTGTATCTGTGGAACGTCAAAGAATCCTTGTCTGTTTAAAGCAAGTGTGAATGTTACAGTTAGCGAGCTTCAGTGGAACAGCACAGCCAATCAGTGAGGCGTCTGCATAGAGGTAGTCTGGGCTTTGTTGCCTGGAGGCACCCTCTGTTTGGGAGGTCTTGACTGGCACTTGATTTATTGTTGAGGGATTTCATGGGTTGCTGTGAGTTTTCTAGGCTGCCTGGCCATGTTCCCTGGCTCATAGACCTTACATTTCAGATTCCTATGGTGTGTTGATGTTTAGACCAGGGGTGCTCACACTTTTTCAGCATGGGAGCTACTGATTAAAAAACCAAGTCCCAAAGATCACCTACCCAGAAATGTAAAATGTATAACTATTTTCTTATTTATTTATATTTATTATTCATTTTTATGTACCGCTCCTTCCAGCAGGCTCAGGGCAGTTTACATAAAATGAAGTTATAAAACATCAACATTTCAATTTAATAACAATATAAAACAGAGCATAAAACTACATCCAACCACCCCATTTCTCCCACATTGCCATATTACCACTCATATTATCAGCCAGAAAGTAAGAAGAGAGGCTTTTGAACTGCAAGGCCATTTAATACTCAGCAAGGTAAACAAAGGGGCATGCAAAAATACATCCAACCATCCCATTTCTCCCACATTTCCATATTCCCCAACATATATTTCTCAAGGAACAAAGCAAGCAGAGAGGCTTTGGAGCTAAAAGGCCATTTTTAAACATTAAAAATAAACAAAGAGACATGCCACAGAACAATCAAGCACCCACCCCCAAGTAAAAAGACCGACCTTTGAGATGCGGTAAGGAAATGACCCCAAAGTGTCCTTCTTCTCCTCCTCCGTCATTGCTCCTATTTCCACGCCGTCAACATGCGTGCCGCCTCCAAGAGCTCACGAAAAGTCCGAGAGGCAGAATGGGCGCTTCTGCCAGCCATGCATCACGTCATCCAGGCCCGCCCCCTTTGGTCTCCTACGACTCTGAGTGGCTGGAGGACAGAGGGAGGAGAAGGAATCCAAAAGAGGGGGCCCATTCTGCCTCTTGGACTCTGGAGCTTTTGGAGGCGGCGCGCGACCAGGGAGCAGGGAGGAGCAACGACGGAGGACTTCTTTGCAGCGTGCAGGGGCGCGTGAAGAGGACCAACTGCAAAAAACCTGGTCAGGGGCTTCAAGATCACCAGGATGAGGCCCAAAGATCACCCTGGTGATCCCGATCACCATTCTGAGCACCCCTGGTTTAGAGCATCGGATTCGGGAATGTGGCGCAGCTGGCTAAGTGTCAGCTGCATAAGATCTCTGACCAGTAGGTCATGAGTTCGAGGCCTGCCCGGGTCAAGGTGGGTGCTCGGCCTTTAAGTGTAGCCTGTTGTCGATCTTTGCAACCCGAAAGACAATTGCAGCTGTCAAGTAGGAGCTAAAGGTACCACATTAAGTGGGGAGGCAAAAATGTATGAGGTCATTAAAAAAAAAAGAATTCCAGTCATGCTGAGGAATGCGGAAGGAACAACGAGGGACGCTGAAACGCTGAGAGGAGTGAGTCAGCTCCCCCTAGTGGCCAGATTTGCCTCTGTTCGTTTATATGTTCGTTTATATGTATGTAATATATCAAAATGTATGTACTGTACTGTGATAAAACGCAGGGATTGTCTGCTTGTATGTGTACTGTAATCCCCCCTGAGTCCCCTTCGGGGTGAGAAGGGCAGAATATAAATAAAGTAAATAAATATATAATAAAATATTCATCCGTTCACCTCCAGCACCGTCGGCCGCTAGCCTTCCTTCCGGCTTTGAGCCAGCTGCGCCATCCCATCTGGGGCTGGTTGACCTTCTCCTCTGCTCCTCCCCAACAGCATTTTGACCATCTTCCGACCGATCTGGGAGTCCCGTCTTCCAAAGGCATACCGACATACCTCTGGTTGTATTTGTCCATTTAGTTTTCTTGGCAAGAATACTGGGGTGGTTGGCCATGGCCTTCCCCAGGGATCGCGCTTGCCCTGACCTCTCTGCCATGACCGTCCCTTCACGGTTTCGCTCGTGCCATCATTGAGGTGCTCAAGCGCCACAACAAGGCAGCGGCCCTCATATGTAATACAGAAGTAGCCTATTACAAGTGTCATTATATTATATTGACCCAAAAGTCGTGAGTTCGATTCCGGGGAGTGGTGTGAGCTTCCGCTGTCAGCCCCAGCTTCTGCCAACCTATCAGTTTGAAAACATGGGAATGAGTAGATTAATAAGCATGACTCCAGCAGGAAGGTAACGGGCCCATGGAGTCATGCGGGCCACATGACCTTGCAGGTGTCTATGGACAACGCCGGCTCTTCAGCTTACAAATTGAGATGAGCACCACCACAGAGTCAGACACGACTGGACTCAGGGCCGTACCCAGGATTTTGATTCGGGGGGGGGGGGGGGGCTGAGTCTGGGTGAGAGAGAGTCTACCCTAGCAAACTTTTTATATCGGTATCCCAATACTCCCATCATGCACATGGGATATATTGAGCATGGCAATCAGATCATGTTATGAATAAACATAGCAGTTTGAATAATGTACCAGCAAGGCCTTCTCGCAGACGACCCTGGATACTAAAAAATGGGGGAATTCCAGACAAGAAACAATCAGGGCCAGCTAATCACCTCCCAACAAAGGATTCCCCCAGGCAGTAAGAATCCAGACCTTGAAACTGCTAGGCCATCAAATGCTAATCAAAGTGGCCAATTGAAACATTCAAGCATACCTCAAACAGGTAAGAGTTTCTTCTCCCACCCTGGACATTAGTGTTTTAGTGTTGTTCTTTATTTACTGTTAGGATTTTAGAGGTTTTTTAAATACTGGTAGCCAGATTTTATTAATTTTCATTGTTTCCTCCTTTCTCATTATAGACGAGCATTCTTCCCCCCACCCTGGACATCATTCCGCAGATATATAAACCCCATTTTCCTAGTTTCCAACAGACCTCACAACCCCTGGGGATGTCTGCCAGAGATGTTTGATACCAATTTACCTGTCATGGCCTCTCCGTTGGCGCCCCCTTGTCGTGGGGGAGAGGCTTGCATACCCTAATGAAGTTGTGAGCTATGATGGCGGTGGCATAATAGCCACCGGTAGGGCCTCCCATGCCAGACAGGTCACAACAAAGGGTCTGACAAAGAGCGTCAAAGGGCAGGATGGGCTCCCTAGCCTTTTGGCAACCATCCTAGGAGAAGGAAAACTCTGATTTCAAACCCGGGCACATGGTGCTTGTTTAACCATCTAAGACAGTGTTTTTCAACCTTTTTTGAGCCGCGGCACATTTTTTACATTTACAAAATCCTGGGGCACACCACCAACCAAAATGACACAAAATAACACTCTAACACAGTAATACGTATAGTTAATATGTTTTTTAATGTATTTATACACTCAGTGTGAAACCTGGGCCTGTTTCGATAAACCCAACATAGATATCCTGGCAGGAATGGCAGAAATGACAAACACAGGTTGGTTACTCTATCTGTCAATACAGTAACGTAGACACAGAGTCTCATATATCAAAATACAAAAATAAATGTCCTATATTTCAAGTCCCATAGATTGGGTGATAGGGTGCTTGATGCTCTAGTACATTAATCAGTGTATATAATGACAATAGCAATGCAATTCATGTGCAATATACAAATACTCAAGAATGCATAACATCCATAGAGCATAGGCAGGTCAAACTGCTAATAAGGCAGTTGAAAGAAACATATACATAGAATAATGGCGCCTTATATACACAACATACACTCTAAATATAGAAGGTGCAAGGCAAATCAACATGTAAAGGTATGTACGATTATTCCCAGAGCTAAAGATATACACTCTTAGTGGGAATTCCCATATAGGCTCCCAAAATGCTAAGGATAGCCCTCGAAGTTCGCTGTGAGGCAATGCTCCAGGCGAGCTGCAGCTAGGTGATGCGTTCCGCGTTGCCAATGAAAGACAGTTCAAAAGGGGTAATGTAGTCACTTACAGGAGCGTGGATAATGGCCAGCAATGGCAGAAAGACACAAACTTCCCACACAGAACTCCCATAACCAAGAGAAAATACTATAAGTGTTTGGTGGGCATTGACCTTGGGTTTTGGAGTTGTAGTTCACCTATATCCAGAGAGCACTGTCGACTGAAACAATGTTGGATCCGAACCAAACCTGCATGAATACTCAATATGCCCAAATGTGAACACAGATGGAGTTTGGGGAAAATAGACCCTGACATTTGGGAGCTACAGTTTCTGGGATTTATAGTTAACACATAATCAAAGAGCATCCTGAACTCTTGCAACAATGGAATTGAACCAAACTTGGCATATTGAACTCTCATTACCAACAGAAAGTACTGAAAGGGTTTGCTTGGGAATTGACCTTGAGTTTGGAAGTTGTAGTTCACTTACACCCAGAGAGCACTGTGGGCAGGAGGGGGAAGAAAGGGTATTGGAGGTTCCAATGTCCCACGGCACACCTGATGATCACTCACGGCACACTAGTGTGCCACGGCACACTGGTTGAGAAACACTGATCTAAGAGAAGGAAACTCAAACCAAACCTACGACCTGAGGACCTCGCTGCCACCGTCCAAGCTTGCTAGGCCCCGGCAGACGAACCTTTGGTTTAAAGGGTGAGGCCAGTTCCGTGCACGCTGCGCTCCACCAGAAAGGTCCATTGCACAGGCTCGAAGGACACATCCAACCTCCGAATCATCAACGCGCTTGTAGAAAGCGTGGGATGAGTCCTTCCTGAATCTTCGTTCGCGAAAAAAAGCCAAGAGAGAGCATGTAAGAGCCTAGCAGTTTCAAGGTCTGGCTTCCTCCTGCCTGGGGGAATCCTTTCTTGGGAGGTGATTAGCTGGCCCTGCTTGTTTCTTGTTTGGAATTCTCCTGTTTTTGAGTATTGTTCTTTATTTACTGTTATGGTTTTAGAGTTTTTTCAATACTGGCAGCCAACGTAAAGTCAGTGTCTTCTGATTTCCTGGCTGCAGTCTGTGTCTGCAGTAATCTTTGCACCTAGAAATACAAAGTCTGTCACTGCCTCCACGTTTTCTCCCTCTATTTGCCAGTTATCAATCAGTCCGGTTGCCATAATCTTGGGTTTTTTAAATGTTTAACTGCAGCCCAGCTTTTGCCCTTTCTTCTTCCACCTTGATTAAAAGGCTCCTCAGCTCCTCCTCGCTTTCGGCCATCAGAGTGGTATCATCTGCATTTCTAAGGTTGCTAATGGTCAGCAAATCTGCTTTTTTCCACCTCAGACAGGCGAGGCGGCTGGCCCCCTATCTATCCCGGAACGACCTGGCCACGGTGATCCAAGCCACGGTCATCTCGAGACTGGATTACTGTAATGCACTCTACGTTGGCCTTCCTCTGTCGGTGACCCGGAAGCTCAGGCTGGTGCAGAACACTGCCGCCCGGCTCCTGTCTGGTTCGCCAGCAGGCTGCCACATAACACCTACCTTGCAGGATCTGCACTGGCTCCCTATTGAGCACCGGATCACCTTCAAAGTGTTGGTGCTTACCTTTAAGGCCTTGCACGGCCTGGGGCCAGCGTATCTGAGGGACCGTCTTTCCCCATACTGCCCTACTATAGCAGAGTTGGTGCTCCGTGCAGGAGTACGGTCAGAGGAGAGTGATGCACAGTCAAAAGGCTTTAGTAATAGCAGGCTTCGGTGCTAGAAATCACGCTAGCATTCAGGCCGTAGATGCAGTGCCCTGATTGGTACGCCAGGCACCCGCATTGATTCGCTAAGGCACACCATGTGTCTTCAATGATAGCAAAAGCCTTGATTGGCCAAAACAGTACACGGCGTGGCTTTGTTTACCTCAATGCTGGTAGGATAAGAACTACGCAAGCGCAGAGAGTCAGCCCCTCTGTCAGGACTGGGAGACCTGAGCTTAGGAGAAGTTCAGGCTCCCAACCTGCCATGAGATTGCACCGACCTTTGCCCCAGTTCTTGGGTGACCTTGGCTCCAGCTGCATAGGGACTGTGCTGAGTCAAGTGGGAGTGACGTAACTTCCAGATGTGTGTGGGGCTGCGGAGGGAAGTGAGGCAAACTCCTCCGAGCCTGGACATTGGACAATTGGACTCATAACGCTGGTTCATGGACCCATGAGGTCACATCCCTTCGGACTATGGGATATGCTGAATCACCCGGATATGGTGCAACCCTGCTTGGACATTGCATGGGCAATGGGGAGGGGCTAAGGGTATATAAGGTGTGTTTGGGTGGCGGGTCGGTACTTTTGCTTCACATGTGTCGTACCTACAATAAAATCGTGTTGGACCGTGCTTCAATCTACGCGTGATCCTTACTGAGTGTTGGAGAGTCGTTACAGAAGCAAAAGCCCCTTTTCAACTATCCCAGCAATGGAGAGGTTGGCTTGGAGAGAAGAAGAGTATATTGATAGATGGGATTCGGCTCCTGAGGAAGTCCGGCGTACTATGGAGTGGGATTGGACCACCCTCGACCAAGTGGGGTGCCCGGATGAGTACCGTGAGATGATGGAAGGTGCGGTTGCCCAGGAGGATGAGCTTGGAGAAGCAGAGCGACTGTGGGAAGCTCAGGTGAGCTTGGAAGTGGCCCGCCGAAGGAGAGAACGATATGACTCCAGACAGGCGGAGGTCTGGAGGGCTGGAAGGATCGGAGGAACTGTTCCGAAGGACTGGTCAGTTCAGGTGGATCCAGAAGTGTGTGAGACCAGGGAGACTGTGCCGAAGGACAGGCCAGTTCAGATGGAGGTCCGGAGGACCGGAGGGATCGGAGAAGCTGTTCCGAAGGACTGGTCAGCTCAGGCGGATCCAGAAGTGCGTGGGCCCAGGGAGACTGTGCCGAAGGACAGGCCAGTTCGGATGAACCCGATGGAGTGTGGTAGTGAAACCACGGAACCTGCATCACTTTCGGAATTGGAAGTGATGAAATGTAAGTTGGAGGCTATGGAGCAGACCATGAGGAGGATGTCTCGGGCCATGTCCCGAAGAGAGCCGATAGAGTCAGTTTGGAGTGCCCCGGGAGGAGGAGACTTCACTTATTATTCGTGGATGGATGGCGGAATATCAGCTGAGCGTCCTAGATCTCCTTTGGGAGTGAGGACCGTTGGTGGCCATCCAGGAGGAAGTCCGGCTCAGATGAGGCGCCCGGCGCAACCGGCTGGAGTGGGAAGAGGTGTTACCAGGCTCGAGGTCCCTCAAGGGAGGGAAGTGTTGTCCCAGGAGTTTGGGGCCCGTATGAAGAAAGAACCATTACGGGTTGAGTTTGAAGGGGAAGCCTGTAAAGTAGCCTTTTTTGCCGCTGCGGTGCAAGACCATATGGAGGACTACGGTCACCTTTATCCCAGCGACAACAGCCGAGTGCGAGCCATCGGAGCGGTGTTCAAAGGAAGGGCAGCTGAATGGTATGTCCAATGCCATGACCGCCGGGACCCGTGTTTGAGATCCGTAAAAGATTTTCTGCAGGCAATTCGGAATAGGTTTCGGGATCCGTTGGAGAGGATTAAGGCAAAGGAAGCGCTGCGCTGCCTGACCCAGGGATCCCGGTCCGTCACCGAATATGCGGAAGAATTTATGGGATTGGCTGGGAAAGTTGCCGAATGGTCCCCAGCTACCCTACTCGAGTTGTTTAAGGACGGGTTGCGGAAGGAGATCCTCGAGTGGTGTCTGCATCGAGATGATCCTGGCGATGTCGATGGTTGGATCCAGTTGGCCGGCAGTGTAGAAGGAATCCTCGCCCAGGTGCAGCGGCGCCGTTTCCAGCCTGCGAGGTCCAGGGGATCCAGTCGTGGTGCAGTTGAGGGGCGATTCCGAGGAGGAGAGCCGAGACGTGGCGGTGACAACCGATCCAGTGTTACAAGGAGGCCAACGATGGGACGAGGCCTTTGTTTTATTTGTTCCCAACCCGGTCATTTTGCGTCCCAGTGCCGGCAGAGGCAGGTGCTGGAGCCAGTGAAGGTGGCCTCTGCTAAAGCAGCAAGTGGGGACAATGATGATAAAAAAAGTGTTGGGGTGAGCTCTAATATACAATGTACCTTGGGATTGTTTAAAGGGGATGAGATTGTGGAAAGGAAAGCTTTAGTAGACTGCGGGTGTTCGGAGAACATTATGTCCCCAAAGTTGATAGGGGATTTGGGTGGGGGGACAAAGCCCTTGGAAACACCCATAACCTTTGCTCAATTGGATGGGTCTTTCATTGAGGGTGGCCCGTTCTCGGTGGGGACTAAAGATTTGAAGGGTCGGGTGGGACCCTGGGAGGGGGATATTGACTTTGTGGTGGCCCCCATTAAAGGACATGAAGTGGTGTTGGGGTTGCCATGGCTAGAGCAGGCAAACCCCAAGATTGATTGGAAAACAGGAGTTGTACAATGTGCTCCTAATAAAGAGGGGGAGGTTAAAAGTGAAGTACAAGGGGTGCCTGTTGAGTATTGGGATTATGCAGATGTGTTTAATCCGGTTCTGGCTCAGAGTCTTCCCCCCCCCCTCGCAATGTGCAATGTAGTATAGAGGTCAAGGAGGGGGCTGTTTTGCCTAAACCCAAGATCTATGCCATGACAGTGAAGGAGAAGGAAGCTTTGAGGGAGCAAATAGACGGGTATTTGAGCAAGGGGTTTATTCGGAGGTCTGAGTCTCCCATTGCGGCTCCGGTTTTGTTTCGTGAGAAGAAGGATGGTAGCTTGCGGTTGTGTATTGACTATAGAGGGTTGAATGCTGTTAGTACTACCAATTGTTACCCTTTACCATTAATCAAGGATTTATTAGGTCAGTTAGGAGGTGGTAAGGTTTTTACCAAGTTGGATTTGATTGATGCGTTTCATATGGTGAGGGTGAAGAGGAGCGATCAATGGAAGACTGCTTTCTCCTGCCCCCTCGGGCTTTACGAATGGGTCGTAATGCCATTCGGATTGGCGGGATCTCCAGGCATTTTCATGCAATTAATTAATGAGGTGTTGCACCCCCTTTTGTATAAAGGGGTGTTTGTGTATTTGGATGATATTGTGATTGTGACGCGTACTAAAGATGAGCATGTTAGTTTGGTGAGGGAGGTGTTAGAAAGGTTGCGACAAGCGAGTCTGTATGTAAAGTTGAGTAAGTGCGAATTTGGCAAGGCTCAGATTGATTTCTTGGGATATAGGATTAGTGGGGATGGAGTCGCAATGGATCCGGCTAAGGTGGAGGACGTGTTGAATTGGGAAGCTCCGCAGACTCATAGGCAGCTGCAGGCTTTCTTAGGGTTAGCCAATTTTTATCGCACTTTTATATCGGAGTTTTCGGTGATAACCTCCCGCTTACTGAGTTATTGAGAACCAAGGGTAAGGGTGAGTCGAAGAGGACTAAGTCTCCAGGTGCTAAGCTGGATTGGACGAAGGATTGTCAGGAGGCTTTTGTGGAATTAAAGAAAGCTTTTACCAATGGACCCTTATTAATGCATCCGAATGTGGATAAGCCTTTTGTGGTACAATGCGATGCTTCTGCTTGGGCGTATGGTGGAGTGTTGTTGCAGGAGGATGATCGAGGTAGATTGAGGCCGTGTGCTTATTTTTCTAAGAAATTTGGGGAGCATGAGCGGAAGTGGCCAGTCTGGGAAAAGGAGGCGTTTGCTGTGCGGAATGCTTTGCAGACTTGGCGGCAGTTTTTAGAGGGTGCTGCTTTCCCTTTTGTGGTGATGACTGATCATCAGAACCTCCAGTATCTGAGGAACCCTCAGAAGTTGTCTCCCAAGTTGGTGAGGTGGGCTCAATTTTTTGCTAGGTTTGATTTCCGGCTGCAGCTTATAAGAGGCAAAGAGAATGTGGTGGCTGATGCGTTGTCCCGGTATCCGAGTGTAGGGGAGAATGAATTGCATAAGTCCGGAGAGGTGTTTGCTAGAGAGCATTGGGGTCTGGCAGTGCAGACAAGATCCCAAACGGCGTGTGAGGTTAAGAAGGAGGAAGGAGTGGTAGATGAATGGAGTTTGGAGTTGCAGAAGGGTTATGTAGGTGATGTGTGGTTACAAAGTCATGAGAAAGAGTGTAAGCCATTGAATGGTTTGTGGATTATGGGTGGTAAGGTGTACGTCCCTCAGAGTATGAGAGAAAAGGTACTGAGGTTGAATCACGATCATAGATCTGCTGGTCATTGGGGGGTCACAAAGACTCTTTTGGCCCTAAAGAAGAGGTATTGGTGGCCGGCCATGAGGGCTGAGGTGAAGAGATATGTAGAATGTTGTGAGGCGTGTGCTAGAAATAAGGTTCCCTCTGCTAAGCCGCAGGGGTTGATTCAAGTAGTGGTTACTCCTGTGAGGCCGTGGACACATGTCAGTACTGACTTTGTGGGGGAGTTGCCCTCAAGTCGGGGTTACAGGTATATTTGGACCGTGCTAGATATGTTCTCTAAGCAGGCCCATTTTATTCCATTAAAGGGGTTGCCTTCTGCAGAGAGATTGGCTGAGTTGTATGTGCGGCATGTGTACCGTTTGCATGGGTGCCCGGAGCAGGTTTTGAGTGATCGTGGAGTCCAATTTGCTGCTCAATTTTGGGAGCGATTTTTGGAGATGTTGGGGGCTCAGAGGCGTCTTACGACCTCTTATCATCCTTGTTGCAATGGGGCCGTGGAGAGAGCTCAGAAATCGTTAGGGTCTTATTTACGTATTTTCAGCAACAAGGAGCAAAATAATTGGTCTGATCTATTGCCTTATGCTGAGATGGCTTATAACAGCTCGGTGCACTCTTCCACCGGGAAGTCTCCCTTTGAAGTGGTCTATGGTCAGGAGGTGGCTCCTTTGCCCCAGCTGTTGGAGTTGGGAGGGGAGGAGAAGGTGGAATGGAGGATGCGAGCCCGGGAGGATTGGAAGGAAGTGGTGGAGGCTTTGGGAAAGGCACAGCATTCTTATAAGTTGTTTGGAGACCGGAAAAGGCAGGAAGGGGAGGAGTACAGTGAGGGGGATTTGGTGTGGCTATCCACGCAGAATTTGAAATTGGGGTATCCATCAAAGAAGTTAAGTCCGAAGTACATTGGGCCTTTTAGAATTGAGAAAGCGGTAAATAAGGTCTCGTATACCCTTCTGTTGCCCAAGAGTTTAGGGAAGGTTCATCCCACGTTTCACTGTAGTCTTTTAAAGAAGTATGTGGGGCCCTTTCCTCCTCCGGATTGAATGATGTTTTGTTTTCCAGGGGGAGGACGTGGTGGAGGAGACCGTTATGTCAGGACTGGGAGACCTGAGCTTAGGAGAAGTTCAGGCTCCCAACCTGCCATGAGATTGCACCGACCTTTGCCCCAGTTCTTGGGTGACCTTGGCTCCAGCTGCATAGGGACTGTGCTGAGTCAAGTGGGAGTGACGTAACTTCCAGATGTGTGTGGGGCTGCGGAGGGAAGTGAGGCAAACTCCTCCGAGCCTGGACATTGGACAATTGGACTCATAACGCTGGTTCATGGACCCATGAGGTCACATCCCTTCGGACTATGGGATATGCTGAATCACCCGGATATGGTGCAACCCTGCTTGGACATTGCATGGGCAATGGGGAGGGGCTCAGGGTATATAAGGTGTGTTTGGGTGGCGGGTCGGTGCTTTTGCTTCACATGTGTCGTACCTACAATAAAATCGTGTTGGACCGTGCTTCAATCTACGCGTGATCCTTACCGAGTGTTGGAGAGTCGTTACACCCTCCTTTGCTGGCATGGAGGAAGCTGAATCGAAATGTTGCAGTTTAAGTACAGGATGGTCAGGCCACTGATAATGTACTGTGGGAAATGAAATTATTGCTGCGCCACTGTGTTCTAACAAATAGGAGCAGATTATGATGTGATGCTAATAAAGTATTGTGTTTAATTGGATAATGAAATGTATCCTGAAGGCACCGGCCAATGATGAATGATGAAGAAGGGCGGGCGCACATCTGCCGCCATGAGGGGTATATAAAGAATGTGTTAAGATTTTGCGGGGCGTTTGCCTGTGAGCAGCTCGTTCTGTGGGTGAACTCCCACCAGCTGGTGTACTTCAATAAACTTGATTTCACTTTGAAACAGTAAAATTGTTGCGTCATCTGCTTCCCTGTGCCCGCACGTCCACGTTGCTGAGTTGGTAAGAAACTACCTTGCCACCGGGAGTTCTGGGACTCCTAATTTGCCGCTACACTACGAGATCACTTCGGTCCGAAAGCACTAACCTGCTAGCCATTCCATTGGCGAGGTCAGCCAGATTGACAGCAACGCGTAGGAGGGCGTTCTCCGTGATTGCGCCCACGCTGTGGAATGCCCTCCCAGCCGAGACGCGCGCCATCCGAGACCTCTTGCCTTTTAGGCGGGCGTGCAAGACCTATCTTTTCCAACAGGCCTTCGGCCTATAGATCCGCCAAACGCACGACCTGCTGACTCTGTAACATGCTGTAATGTTTTTTATACTGCTGTGCCCGGTTGGCTCGTTAGGTTTTAACCCACCTGTCTTAGACTGTGTTCATTGATGTGCTTTTAACCTGTTTTAATGTGTTGTTTTATATATGCTTGTTGTGAGCCGTCCCGAGCCTTCCGGGAGTGGCGGCCCAGAAATCGAATTAATTAATTAATTAATTAATTAATGTTTCTTCCAGCCACTTTAACCCCAGCCTTGCATTCATCAAGCCCTGCACATCGCATGATGTGTTCTGCATACAAGTGGAATAGCTTGGGTGAGAGGATACAACCCTGCCGTCCGCCTTTCCCAATCTTGAACCAGTCTGTTGTTCCATGGTCAGTTCTTACTGTTGCTACTTGGCCCTTATACAGATTCCTCAGGAGAGAGGCAAGGTGATTTGGTATGCCCATCCCACCAAGAACTTGCCACAATTTATTGTAATCTGCAAAGTCAAAGGCTTTAGAACAGTCAATAAAGCAGAAATAGGTGTTTTTCCGAAACTCCCTGCCTTTCTCCATTATCCAGCATTGGGATATTGGCGATTTGGTCTCTCCTTCCTCTGCCTTTTCTAAACCCGGCTTGTGCATCTGGCAACTCTCTCTCCATGTATTTCTGGAGTCTTCATTGCAGGATCTTGAGCATTACCTTACTAGCATGAGAAATAAAAGCCACTGTACCAAAGTTTGAGCGTTCTTGAGCATTTCCCTTTTTCGGTATGGGGATATAAGTTGATTTTTTCCCCCAGTCTGATGGCCATTCTTGTGTTTTCCACGTTTGCCGACTGTGAACCGCCTTGAGTTGCCTCTGGCTGAGAAAGGCGATAAACAAATGCGGCAAACAAACAAACAAACAAACAAATGGAACTGTAGATTAATTTAAGCAGAGAAGTCAGCCATAACAGAACACTTGATGAACCAACCTGGACACAGCATATTATTTGAGAAGACACAAATGCTGGCCCACTCTCACAACTACCATGTCAGACTACACAGAAGAGCCATTGAAATCCACAAGCACGGGGACAATCTCAACAGAAAGGAGGAAACCATGAAAATGAACACAATCTGGCCACCAGTATTTTTAAAAAAACAAACTCTAAAATAAGGACAGTAAATAAAGAAGAACACTAAAAAAAAACCAGGAGAAATCCTGAAATGAAACAACCAGGGCCAGCTAACACCTCACAACAAAGGATTCAGCCAGGCTTTGAAGCTGCAAGGCTATCAAATGCTAATTAAGGTGGACAATTCACACCTACCTCAAGCAGACAAGAGTTCTTTCTCCCCCACCCCCTGGACATTATTCCAGTTATATAAACCCCATTTTCCTAGTTTCCAACAGACCTCACAGCCTTTGAGGATGCCTGCCAGAGATGCAGGTGAAACATCAGGAGAGAATGCTTCTGGAACATGGCCAGGCAGCCCAGAAAACTCACAAGAACCCAGTGATTCCGGCCATGAAAGCCCCCAACAATAAACCAAGTGCCAGTCCACACCTCCCAAACAGAGGGTGCCTCCAGGCAACAAAGGCCAGGCTACCTCTATGCAGACGCCCCCACTGATTGGCTGTGCTGTTCCACTGAAGCTCGCTAACTGTAACATTCACACTTGTTCTAAACAGAAAAGTATTCTTTTACCCGCCTTGGACATTACACACACACACACAGACACACACTCCACTTGCCTCATTGCAACCTCTGAGGATGGCTGCCACAGATGCAGGCAAAACTTCAGGAGAGAATGCTACTGGAACATGGCCGTACCGCCCAAAAAAACTCAAAACAACCCAGCGTTTAACTTTCTCTGTCAAAGTGTGCTGCTGCGGCCTCAGTAAACTACAACTCCCAGGATTCCATAACATTGAGCTACAGGCAGTAAGAAAGTTGGGGCAACCTACTGTTCTCCCACTCTATTTGTTTCCATGTTAAATAACACCACGGAACTCAGTGTAGGAGCCCCCAGTGGCGCAGTGGGTTAAACCCTTGCGCTGGCAGAACTGAAGACCAACAGGTCAGAGGTTCGAATCCGGGGAGAGCATGGATGAGCTCCCCTTGTCAGCTCCAGCTTCCCATGCAGGGACATGAGAAAACTCGCAGCAACCCAGCCTTTCGCTTTCTCTCTCAGAGCGTGCTGCTGTTGCCTCAGTAAACTACTGAAGGGGTAACTCCCAGGATTCCATAACATAACATTCAGCCGCGGGCAGGAAAACCTTAGATGCAACCTCTATTGTCCTCCCAACTCTATTTGCTTCCATGTGAAATGATACCACAGAACTCAATGTAGCTCAAAATAAATTCGCTGCAGGAGAAAAAATGGTTCAATGTTCCTGGCAGTTTGAATTATGTAGATCAGTGTTTTTCAACCTTTTTTGAGCCGCGGCACATTTTTTACATTTACAAAATCCTGGGGCACACCACCAACCAAAATGACACAAAATGACACTCTAACACAGTAAAACGTATAGTTAATATGTTTTTTAATGTATTTATACACTCAGTGTGAAACCTGGGCCTGTTTCGATAAACCCAACATAGATATCCTGGCAGGAATGGCAGAAATGACAAACACAGGTTGGTTACTCTATCTGTCAATACAGTAACGTAGACACAGAGTCTCATATATCAAAATACAAAAATAAATGTCCTATATTTCAAGTCCCATAGATTGGGTGATAGGGTGCTTGATGCTCTAGTACATTAATCAGTGTATATAATGACAATAGCAATGCAATTCATGTGCAATATACAAATACTCAAGAATGCATAACATCCATAGAGCATAGGCAGGTCAAACTGCTAATAAGGCAGTTGAAAGAAACATATACATAGAATAATGGCGCCTTATATACACAACATACACTCTAAATATAGAAGGTGCAAGGCAAATCAACATGTAAAGGTATGTACGATTATTCCCAGAGCTAAAGATATACACTCTTAGTGGGAATTCCCATATAGGCTCCCAAAATGCTAAGGAGAGCCCTCGAAGTTCGCTGTGAGGCAATGCTCCAGGCGAGCTGCAGCTAGGTGATGCGTTCCGCGTTGCCAATGAAAGACAGTTCAAAAGGGGTAATGTAGTCACTTACAGGAGCGTGGATAATGGCCAGCAATGGCAGAAAGACACAAACTTCCCACACAGAACTCCCATAACCAAGAGAAAATACTATAAGTGTTTGGTGGGCATTGACCTTGGGTTTTGGAGTTGTAGTTCACCTATATCCAGAGAGCACTGTGGACTGAAACAATGTTGGATCCGGACCAAACTTGGCATGAATACTCAATATGCCCAAATGTGAACACAGATGGAGTTTGGGGAAAATAGACCCTGACATTTGGGAGCTACAGTTTCTGGGATTTATAGTTAACACATAATCAAAGAGCATTCTGAACTCTTGCAACAATGGGCAGGAGGGGGAAGAAAGGGTATTGGAGGTTCCAATGTCCCACGGCACACCTGATGATCACTCACGGCACACTGGTTGAGAAACACTGGAATAATGTACCAGCAAGGCCACCCTGAGAACTTTTGGAGGGGGGGGCTGAAGCCCCTCAACACCCCCCCCCCCCAGGATACATGCCTGGCCAGTCCCATACATCAGTGTTTCTCAACAGCTGTGCCGTGGCACACTAGTGTGCCTTGAGCGATCATCAGATGTGCCGTGGGAAATTGGAACCTCTTGAGTCTTGAATAAGCCACGCCCCTTTATTGTCCACGGGCCAATCCCGTCGCGGTGGCCTTGAACTCCCGCCCGGCACCAAGATAGCGGTGGCGGAGGCGGCGGGACCGGAAGCACCAGGGCCGTAGCCAGGATTTTGATTGGGGGAGGGGCTGAGTTTGATTCGGGGAGGGGGGGCTGAGTCTGAGAGAGGTAGGGTCTACCCTAGCAAATCTTTCATATCGTCATCCCAATACCCCCATGCATATGGGATATATTGAGCATGGTGATCAGATCATGATATGAATAAACATAACAGTTTAAATAATGTACCAGTAAGGCATTTTCGCAGACTACCCTGAGAATTTCGGGAGGGGCTGAATCCCCTCAAGCCCCCCTCCCCTCGGCTAAATGCCTGCGAAGCGCCTTCCCTGAGGGGACGCCAGTGCCTCGTCTGAGGGGATGCGGCGACGGGTGTGCCTGCTTATGCTGGGCTTGGCGGCGGGCCTGGCGCTGGTCCGGCCGGCCGGGGCGGTGGAACCCTTGAGCCTGAGCCTGGCCTTGACCGGCGGCACCGCCTCCGCCTTCACGGGCTTCCTCTCCTACCTGCGGCTCTACTGCCTCTTCGCCCACTACTGCCACGACGCGGGGAACAATGGGGCCCGCCTCCGGGCAGGTACGCGAGCGGCCTACCGGGCCTCAGAGACTGTGACGTGACGTGGAAGGAGCCTCATGGGCAACATTATTATGATTATTATTATTATTATTATTAACTATGTATTAACATAATATTATTTTCCCTTAGTATATGCTATTATATTGTTATATTATCAGTATTTGTCATAGTCATGGTGTATATCGTTATTGACTATGAGAGTAATGATAACAGTCAGGATTAACTCCTGTGATTTACTGATAATATATTGTATGGACCTATAATATTTATATTATTATAATGTAATACAAGATAACACTTTAAAAATCATACAATATTGAAATTATATATTTTATATTACTTGTTATAGTACTAATAATATCACAGTAGAATGGTATAGTACAATATAGTAAGTTAGAGTGCCATTTTGTGTCATTTTGGTTGGTGGTGTGCCCCAGGATTTTGTAAATGTAGAAAATGTGCCGTGGCTCAAAAAAGGTTTTAAAACACTGCAATGTTTATTCCTATCATGATCCGATCACCATGCTCAATACATCCCATGTGCATGATGGGGTGTTGGGATAAGTATACAATAGGTTTCCTAGCGTAGACCCTCTCTCACCCAGACTCAGCCCCTCCAGCCCCGAATCCAAATCCTGGCTAGGGGCCTGGGACTGAGGAAACTCCTGGAGCATCCCTTGGCAAAAGAGAAAAGCATGAGAATGCATTGGGTCGCCCAAGAAGGCGGACACCGTTTCTAACCAAACATGAACCGGCACCTTTTGAGACCGCCTCGGAAGCCTCACAGCGCGGCGACCGGGTCAATTTGCATACAGCCCATGAGGCACCGCGCGAGGATTCCCGACTCGATTTGACAAGGGCAAGGAAACTGTTTCTAAAAGAATGAGCGTTTAGAAGCGATAGGACTCTTGTTCCTTTTGTTGCTCGGAGCGAGGAATACGGCCCGAGTGGAAGCTTGGAGGAGACACCATCACATTAAAGGATGTCGCTTGGTGTGGGGCTTTTGACTTCGACTTCACTCTTCGAAGACTCCATTCTTTTACGGAAATTTTTGGAGGCCTGCCGTTGGGCCTAATACCATAGTAAAGATTAGTGTTTCCTGATGACATGGATTCCGCTTGTGCCTGACTCTGGGGTGTGGTGCTCATCTCTATTTGTAAGCCAAACCTGCGCTGTCCATAAGCATGGTTTCCCAACCTTTTTTGAGCCGCGGCACATTTTTGACATGTACAAAATCCTGGGGCACACCCCCAACCAAAAGGACACTCTGAGCCAGTGGTTCTCAACCTTCCCAATGCCACGACCCCTTCATACAGTTCCTCATGTTGTGGTGACCCCCAACCATAACATTATTTTCGTTGCTACTTCATAGCTGGAATTTTGCGACTGTTCTGAATCATCATGTAAACTATCAGATGTCTTTTCATTCGCCGGACCACAAATACTTGATACACCCAAGTTTGAATACTGGTGGGATTGTGGGGGTGATTTTGTCATTTGGGAGGTGTAGTTGCTGGGATGTATAGTTCAGTGTTTCCCAACCTTTTTTGAGCCGCGGCACACTTTTAACATGAAAAAAATCCGGGGGCACACCACCAACCAAAATGACACTCTAACACAGTAAAGAACGGCTGGGGGATGGTGGCCTGCTGGGAGCAGCTGCTGGGAGTGCCGAAGCCGGGGGAGGGGGAGGAGCCAGGCCGCGCCATGCCCTGCCCCCTCCACGCGGTTTCAGTTCTCCCACAGCTCTGCCAGCCTTGAGGGGGCAGTGCCAAGTCAGCGGTGGCAGAGCCAGCACAATGCTGGCTTGGCACTGCCCCCTCAAGGCTGGCAAAGCTGTGGGAGCGCTGAAGCCAGGGAAGGGGGCGGAGCCAGGCCGTGCCATGCCATGCCTCGCCCCTCCCCCCGGCTTCAGTTCTCCCACAGAGGAGAAGCATGAGCGGTGGACGGGCTTCAGTAGGCGGGGCTCCTCCTCCGCGCGGCTTCAGCGAGCGAGGGGTGAGAGTTGTGGCGAGAGTCATGGCGGATTGGAGGCTGGCTGGGGAAACGGCCGAAGGAGGCGGCGCCCCGGCCCCTTCTTCTTTTCCTTCGTCGCCGCTCGGCCCTTCCTCCTCCTCCCCCAAGCAGCAGGAGTTCGGCAGGAGGAGGAGGGAAGGAAGGAAGGGGGGCAGAGAGCTTTTCTCGCGGCACACCTGATGATCGCTCACGGCACACTAGTGTGCCACGGCACACTGGTTGAGAAACGCTGGTATAGTTCACCTACAATCAAAGAGAATTCTGAACTCCACCAACGATGGAGTTGAACCAAACTTGGCACACAGAAATCCCACGACCAACAGAAAATACTGGAAGGGTTTGGTGGATATTGACCTTGAGTTTGGGAGTTGCAGTTCACCTACATCCAGAGAGCATTGTGGACTCAAACAATGATAGATCTGGATTAAACTTGGCACAAATACTCAATATGTCCAAATGTGAACACAGGTGGAGTTTGGGAAAAATATACCTTGACATTTGGGAGTTGTAGTTGCTGGGATTTACAGTTCACCTACAATCAAGGAACATTCTGAACCCCACCAACGATAGAATTGGACCAAACTTCCCATACAGAACCCCCATGACCAATAGAAAATAATGTGTTTTCTGATGGTCTTTGGCGACCCCTCTGACACCCCCTCGCGACCCCCAAAGGGGTCCCGACCCCCAGGTTGAGAAACACTGCTCTAACACAGTAATGCATATAGTTAATATGTTTTTAAATGTATTTATACACTCAGTGTGAAACCTGGGCCTGTTTCGATAAACACAACATAGAAATCCTGGCAGGAATGGCAGAAAGACACAAACTTCCCACACAGAACTCCCATAACCAAGAGAAAATGCTATAAGAGTTTGGTGGGCATTGACCTTGAGTTTTGGAGTTGTAGTTCACCTATATCCAGAGAGCACTGTGGACTCAAACAATGTTGGATCAGGACCAAACTTGGCATGAATACTCAATATGCCCAAATATGAACGCAGATGGAGTTCAGGGGAAATAGACCTTGACATTTGGGAACTGTAGTTGCTGGGATTTATAGTTCCCCTACAATCAAAGAGCATTCTGAACCCCACCAATGATAGAACTGGGCCAAACTTCCCACACAGAACCCCCAGGAGGCAAGAGGAGGTCTCTACTTGGGGAAAGGGAAGCGGGCCTTCCCAATGCATGGAGAGGGAGAGACCAAGTAGACAACGGGTGGGGAGGGGGCGGTGTTTGTAATTTTGTGACTTTATCAAGGTAGGTTTCTTAGGGTTTTTATACTTCAACACACTAGACTCTCCCCCCCCCCTTCCTGGAGGTTCCAATTTTCCATGGCACACCTGATGATCGCTCATGGCACATTAGTGTGCCCCGGCACACTGGTTGGGAAACACTGGTCCATAGATACCTCCAAGGTTATGTGTCTGGCATGACTGCATGGACTTCCGTTATCTTCTTGCTGGAGTCGTACCTATTCAAGAAGCAGCTTTGCAGCGCCTAACATCCTGCTTTGCAGCAGCTGCAGAGCTGTTTGGGCTGGTAGTCAGCCTGAAGAAATTGGAAGTCCTCTACCAGCCCGCACCACAGGAAGAACACCATCACCCCCCACGTCAGCATAGGCACATCAGTGCTTAAGTCCGTTCAGCAGTTCACCAAGGCACTGGCGGGAAGACCCGGGACTGGTCCGCAGTCACAAAGCTGGAATGCTTCAAAGCGGGCCTGAGGTCAGACATCCTTGAGTGGGCGATGCACCGAGGGAACCCCGAGACCCTAGAAGACTGGATAGTCTCGGCGGGGAGAGTGGAGTGTGATATGGAACAGAGGCCGCGTCGTCACCGGGACGGCGGAAGAGCACGGGGCTCAGGCCCGGCGGGGGACCGGGCCAGCTCGGAAGGCATCGCCAAGGGGCCCGGTCGAGCAGCCGGGAAGGGCCAAGGGAAAGAGAGGGAGCTTGCTTCGTGCGGCCGAGGGCCACCGGGCCACGGACTGCCACCGGAAGAGCCTCCCGCTGAAGCCAGAGAAGTCGCCGGAGGCCAAACCGACCCCGCAGGCCAAGACTCCAGTCCGAGGCAAGGCTGCCGCCGCAGCGGAGACCGCATGGGCGCCCCGAAGCCTGCGAGAGGCGGACGAGTTGGAGCGGGAGATGGAGGAAAGCGACCCTGAATGGCTGGCGGGAAACGACAACGATCTGCTGTAGACGCCCGGCGGCAGATCCGACCCCAACAGGGCGGTGAGTCTGATCCCCTTGGTTGTGACACTTATAGATTTGATATCAAACTGTGGAACCCAGAGGGGCCCCAACCCATAGAGACAATAGCCATGCTAGACAGTGGGTGCACCCGGTGCCTGATGTCCCCCCAACTGGCCAAGCAACTGGGGATAAAGCCCCAAGCCTTGATAGAGCAGATCCTCTTCTCCCAACTGGATGGGTCCCCAGCCAATGGGAAGCCTGCCACCCACAAGACGAGAGAGTCCAGATTGGGACCCACCAAGAGACCCTGAAATTTGTGATCTCAGCCATGGCGCACCAACCCGTAATCCTGGGGGCTCCCTGGCTAAGCACCCAAAACCCGCAGATCGATTGGGAGACAGGAACGGTGAAGTTCCGAGATGGAGAGGCACGGGTGAGAGTAGATGACCCTAGCGGAGACGGGACCCCAAGCCAAGAGGGAGCCGGAGTGGGGGCAGCAGAGAGCCAACTTGGCAACATCCCGCGAGAGTACAAAGACTTGGAGGAGGTCTTTAGCGGCGGAAAATGACCAGCTACCCCCCCACCGGAAGTCGGACTGTGCCATTGAAATCGAAAAGGGCGCCAAGCTGCCGAGCCCAAAGTTATACGCCTTGTCCGAGCCGGAGAGAAAGGCACTAAGAGAGTTCATTGACAAAAACATGGACAGAGGGTTTATTGAAAAGTCTACGAGCCCATTGGCAGCGCCGGTCCTGTTCCGCCCCAAGGCGGATGGCTCACTGCGGCTATGTGTGGACTACCATGGGCTCAACGCAATCAGCGCATCGAGCCCCTACCACTTACCCTGATGTCGGAGATACTGGCCCAGTTGGGGGGGGGGGCTCGCTTCTTCACCAAGCTGGACATCCAGGAGGCATTTTACCGGATCCGGGTGAGAGACGAAGACTGCTGGAAGACGGCGTTCAACTGCCACTTGGGCCAGTACCAGTTCCGAGTCACGCCGTTCGGACTAAAAGGCGCGCTGAAAATATTCCAGCAATTCATCAACGAGATCTTTAGAGACTTGCTATACAAGGGAGTTCTAGTCTACCTAGATGACGTGTTGATCTACTCGACGTCTGAAGCAGAACACGTCAAGTTGACCCGGGAAGTCCTTCGCCGGCTTCGAGAGAACCAACTCTTTGTCAAGCTTTCCAAGTGTGAGTTTCACAGACAGGAACTGGACTACCTGGGGTATCGTATCTCCACGCGAGGCCTGGCCATGGACCCTAGTAAAGTAAGAGACGTGCTCGCGTGGGAGGCGCCCCGGACCCGGCGACAGCTACAGGGCTTCCTGGGGTTCGCCAATTTCTACCGGCAGTTCATCCAGAACTTTGCGGAGATAGCGCCCCCTGACTGAACTGTTAAAAACTAAGGGCCTGGGGGAGACGAAGAAGGCAAAGTCCCCAAGTGCCAAGCTAAAGTGGACACCACAGTGCCAAGAGGCCTTCGACAGCCTAAAGCGGAGCTTCACCAGCCAGCCACTGCTGATGCACCCCCAAGCCGACCGCCCGTTCACGGTGCAGTGCGACGCCTCCGAGGCGGCCTACGGAGCGGTCCTCCTGCAGCGGGATGAGGGGGGCACCCTTCGGCCGTGCGCCTACCTCTCCAAGAAGTTTACGGAGACAGAAAAACGCTGGCACGTGTGGGAAAAGGAGTCGTTCGCGGTCCGGGCCGCGCTGAGCCACTGGAGACACTTCCTAGAAGGCACCACTTCGCCCTTTGAGGTATGGACGGACCACAAGAACCTGCAAGCGCTGCAGTCCCCGCAACGGCTCAACGCTAAACAGCTGAGATGGGCGCAGTTCTTCAGCCGGTTCAACTTCGAGCTGAAGTATCTACCCGGGGCGAAGAATGTGCTCGCCGACACCCTGTCCCGGATGCCTGAGGCCGACTACTCGGCGCCGGAGGAAGTGGGCACAGTGTTCACCAAACGCCAACTGGGCCTGGTGGCCCGCACTCGAACAGCTGCCAAGCCGCCGCAACCAGCGATCCCTGGGTCCCTGGAACTCTTGGCCGACCTGGCGGCCGCTTATGGGGATGACGCCTGGCTTAAAGACCACCAAGGTGACCTCACTCAGGCTGGAGGAATCTGGTACTACAAGGACAAGTTGTACACCCCGCAGGCCCAGAGGGGCCCGATCCTAAGCCAGGCACACGACTCCAAGCTGTCGGGCCATTTCGGCCTCACCAAGACCCTTAAGCTTCTAGCGCGGCAGTTCTGGTGGCCGGCGATGCGAAAAGACACCAATGACTATATTTCCGAATGCAACGTCTGCGCGAAGAACAAGCCAAAGATGGGCCGACCCACGGGGTTGTTGCAGCCGGTAGCCGATCCAGCTGAGCCCTGGAGCGAAATCGCAATGGACTTCGTGGTCGACCTCCCACCCAGCGGGGGGTACACCACCATCTGGACGGTGGTGGACCTCTTCTCCAAGCAGGCCCACTTCGTCCCTCTGCGATGGCTCCCCACGGCCCCCGAGTGAGGCCACCTGTTCACGTACCACGTCTTCTCCGGCTCCACGGCTGCCCGCGCCGCTGCCAGAGTGACCGTGGGCCACAGTTCACGCCGAAGTTTTGGAAGGCGTTCCTGGCGGGACTTGGGTCTTGACGGGCCCCTGAGCACCGCTGTTCCACCCGGAGACGGACGGAGCAACGGAGAGGGTCCAGCGAACCCTGCAGCAGTACCTCAGGTGCTACTCCACCTATCAGCAAGACAACTGGGCGGAACTGCTAGATGTCGCAGAGTACTGCTACAACAACTCTGAACACTCAACGACGGGGGCCTCCCCCTTCAGGGTCGTCTCCGGGCGAGATTTCCCCCCCGTCCCGGCTGCGGATCCCGCGACGGACTCTGCCACGCCGCCAACCGACTGGGGTGCCAAAGTCGCCGCCGCTTGGCCACAGATCCAGGCCGCCCTCCGCCAGACCCGAGACTCCTACAAGCTGTACGCTGACAAGATAAGGGGGCCCCGGCCTACATACGCTGTTGGAGACCGCGTGTTCCTGTCCACCAAGCATCTCAAGTCTACACAGCAGTCTCGCAAGTTTGCTAACAAGTTCGTGGGACCTCTCCGGGTGGTGGAAATTATTAACCCCGTGGCGGTTAAGCTGGACATCCCGCACACCTGGCGCAAGGTCCACCCTGTCTTCCATGTGAGCCTGCTCAAGAAAGGGGTGACCGACCGGAAGTGGTCCGTGTCGGAAGATGCTCCGGTGCCGATCATGGTGGGGCGCCACACCCACTTTGAGATTCGGGAGGTTTTGGACTCGCGGCGCCACAAGGGCCGCCTCAGTTACTTAGTGAAGTGGACTGCCAAGGATTTGCAACCCGAGTGGGTGCTAGCCCAACACGTGAAGGCCCCAAGACTGCTGAAAGCCTTTCATGCTGCCTTCCCTGCCAAGCCGGGACCCTGATTTTCTCCCCCCCCCCCTTTTGTTCTTCTCTCCCTTCCAGGTGCCCGCTTTTCGGAGGGGGGCGCTATGTCAGCACCGCTTGGCCCATTTGTTGACCTAACGGACCAAGCCCCGTGCACCATCAGATAAGAGCAACATCTGGCGGGCTTTGAACTGGAACTGGCGGGCTTTGATATGGAACCGCCCTTTGATGTGCCAGGCACCTTTCCTGAACTTTGATATGCGGAGAGCCGATGGTCATCCCTGAGGAAGGAGGGGCCCAGCAGGGGGCGGGCCAGGGAGGGCTTTTGAAGAGACTCTTGCGCGGGAAAAAGTTAGTCTATCTTTGCTTGCCCTGGATTAAGGACCTATTAAACTACTTATCCTTCAGCATCGTTGGAGTGAGCGTGGTTTATTAGACCCCCCCCCCCTTGCCGGAGCTGACACCTACCTGGGAAGCATCATTTCTTTTTTCTTTATTTTAATATGTTTTTATTGAACATTTCCATTTTTATCACACATTGGAGGGGGGGAAGGTACATAGGGGAGGGGGAGGAGTGGGGTGGGGAGGGGGGAGGTAAAGGGTAGCTAGGGGTGGCAGATTGGGAAGGGGGTACGACATGACAGTGAAATTGACTTCCCAAGAGTGAGGTGAGATTGTTGATTATACAAATAAAGTTGGGATGGTCTCTGAAGATCCTCCAAATAGTTTCATAGAGTTCATTGTTGCAGTTATAAATATATGCCTTATATTACATTTAGATCTATGGAGAATTTTGGGTATTGCTTCTGCAAATATATTTTGAAGCTTGTCCAGTCCGTAGTGTTCTTTCTGTCCATCAGTTTTTGGTTTAAAGAGTCCATCTGGATCATGTCCAGTGCTTTTATTGTCCATTCCTCCATGTCCGGGGTGGTGCTCCTTTTCCAGTGTTGAGCTAAGGCAATCCTGCTGCAAGTACTCAGTATGAAGAACACTCTTTCTTGGTTTTTATTGAGGTTGGGGTTCGAGAGTCCCAGTAAATAATTTTGCGGGTCCATACGGAATTTCACCTGGAGTATCTTTTGCATTTCTTTGTGAATGGTTTTTCAATATTTCACAACCTTTCTACACTTCCACCATTGGTGTATGTAGGTTCCTGGCTCCCTTTCACATTTCCAACAAACATTGGAAGTTCCTTTGCTGTATTTGTCAGGCCTCAGCCAGAGCAGTTAAATAAACAGCTTGGCTTTGGCTGCCATGGCAACAAGGAGGCAGCAGAGTGGGATGGGCCTAAGTCTGGGAGGAGGGAGGGAGTTTACCAGAAGGGGTTTTCACTGAGCGTTTTGGCGGGAAAGCTCAGATTCCTCTTTGCTCTGCCTGGAGTAAGACTAAATAAAGCTCAATTCCTCTTGTTAACTACTTGAGTGAGTGTGCCATTATTTACAGGCCTACCGGGCCTGACATAAAGAGGAATCTCAACAACAATGGGTTTATCCCAGTCTCAGTGCTGGTGAGAACCCAACCCGACTATGGAGAAGGTCTGTGCTCCCAAGGCGGAGAGGCACGACCTCCCTCTCAGAGGAGAGGGGTTTTGGCCACGAAGAAGCAAGCGGCGACAGAGGCCTGCGAAGCCAAAGGCCCCCACCCGGGAGGATGGAGTCGGTGTTCCCCACGCCCTCAGGATGGAAACCGTGGGTGTCTGGGTGGAACCAGAGGGAGTTCGGAGTCCGTGCCGTGCTGGTTGGGAGACCCCCGGTAAGGTGGATGTAGCCGAGGCTATGCAGCAAGCTTTTGAAAACCTCCAGAGGCGGTTCCTGGATTTGGTGCGGCGGATGCCGGCGGAAGAAGGGGACACTGACTCGATCCCTGAGGAGGAAGGCTGCGAGGATGAGCCTGCCACCACAGGCTACGTGCTGGGAATTCCCTATGTGGTCGAAGAGGGTCCCCTCCCTGGGGCCCCGAATTGTGCCATGCTATGTGAGTTCCTGGGCGATGACGATGGCACGGAAGAGCCCTTCATCCCCCCTATCCCCTGTGAGCAATCCGCAGCTTGGTTGGAGCCAGCAGCCCTGAGGAAGAGTAAAAGTTCTACCCCTTCCTCGGAGCCGACGCATAAGCTCAAGCGCCGGTGGGGCAGGAGGGGAAGGAAAAGGCGAATGCAGCCTTCAGAGGCGTTGAAGGGCAGTTTGCCTGACCCCATCCTGTGTGGCGACCTGAGTGAGGAGGAGGATGAAGGAGATCTGTGGTACCCCTTGAGTGACGACGAGGAAGAGGATGAGGGCCCCGTGCGAGGAGACCCCCTCAAAGCAATCCCAGCCACCTACGGCTGCGATGTGTGTAAGTTGGGGACGGCACATCCATGGGCAGTGATGTTCGCGAGCCACCTGGAGCATGGCCCCGGGTGTGAGAGAGGACACACGGCTCCCCGGGGAGGAGGGACTGTGGAGATGGTCCAGGAGTACCCTCGGGAAAGGCTCGAGGCAAATTCCGAGAGGAGGGTGGCCTTACTCGACCACATGCTTGAAAGGGCCACGCAAGTGGTTTGGGAAGAAGCCCCTGAAGGAGTCCAGCCGAGGAAAAGTGCCCGGCGGCGGAGGAGGAAGAGAAACCCCCGCTTTAAACCTGGAGAGGCTGGGAGAGACCGAGCAGATCCTCTCAACGAGAGTGTAAGTGTGCCTGTCCCATTAGCAGAGGGAGAAGCTGAGCCAGGAGGCTGCCAGCCAGCAGAGGCGGCTATTGCAGAGCTGGAGCTTGGGGAAGAGGCAGAAACGGGCCCTGGAACGGCGGGGACAGAGATTGGAGCAGAGAGTGAAAGCGCCTCCAACCGTGCTGACTCAAGGCCAGATCCCATGGTGGAAAAGTTGGAGGGCAAGGAGCTGCTTTTCAATTGCGCCGATGCAACTACCCCTAGCTGGGAGCCAGCTGGAGAAAGCTGCCTGCTTCCTGAGATTGCGGTCGCCTGGCAACCAGCTCAGCCAGTGGAAGAAGGAAAGGGTTTTGTGCAAACCCCGGCGGAGGAATCCACTGTCCTGCCTGTAGCAACGGGAGGGGAAACTTCAGACTTCCCGAGGAGCTGCAAAATGAAGCCTCAGTCGCCCATGCGAAACTGCTGGGTGAAACAAAACTTCCAGGCAAAGAGGAGGGTGTGCAAATTCCCCTCAGTGCAAAAGAGCCTAGAAGAAAGTTCGGCTGGGCTGCCCCAAATGGGAACTTTGATCGTGTGGGAGCAATCCTTTTAGATTGGATGTCTGGCGAGGTGGGAAGAGAATCTGGGTCTGCAGAAGTGACGCCTCAGCCAGAAGCAGTAACTGAAACAGAGGAGGCAGGCCCGAGGGACGACCTGCAGTGCGCAGAGAGCCCGGGGGCTGCATGTTATGGCGGAGGCTGCAGAGGAGTCTACAGCGCTGCAGGACAGCGCAGGTCAGACCATGCCAGGTGGTATCTTAACAAAGTCGCTGCCCGAGCCCAAGGAAGAAATCGGGCAGTCAATCCTGGAAGGAGAGAGGGCCCCTCTGAGGCCCAATTTCCGGAGGGAGGCCCAGAGGTTGGAGATCGTGAAGGGAAAGCTGCTGGATGTACCTTGGAGAAAGATGTCCCATTGGGTGAAATGATAGCCTGGGCTATAATTCTTTTCACTTGGGATCACCACAGGGCAGAGGCTGGAAATGAGCAGGGCCAGCTAGTGGCGGTTGCCCAGGAGAAGAATGGCACGGAGATCGCAGAGCGGCAGGGGAGTGCGGATGGATCCCGACCGGATGGGGTTCTAACAAGGCCGCCGCTTGAGTCTGAGGAGGCAGGGGGGCAGTCAATCCTGGTGGCAGATCAGGGTGGAAAGGCAGCGGAGATTACAGAGCCCAGCAGCAAACCGTCCAAGCAAGGGATAACAAAGACAGAGGCTGAGAGAGAGTTGCCACAACGGAAGAGGTTTGCTCAGGAAGATATTGTTCCAGAAGTCAGTCCGGGTTTGGGTGAGCCAGGGGCCGCGGGGCCGGCACAGTTGGGGCCTGCAGTACCAATTGCAGGTTTTTGGCTTGGAGCCACTTGGGTGTGGGGGGTCCCTGTTCAACAAAAAGCTCAGCTGAGCGAAGGGGGTCCTCCCATGTTTTGGGGGATCTTCCGCCTGCCTCTACAGCGACTGAACTCTGTGTGAATCCTGGGAGAGAGCTGAAGGATGGAAATATGCCAGCAGCAAAGTTCGGACTAGTGGAGACATTGGGTGAGCTGGAGACCTTACAGAGAAGTCTTACTGTAGAGGCTTCCCGGCCTGCTCTTCCGAACAGTGACTCTGTGCAATGCCTACTAATTCCACTGAGTGAATTCCACTTGTAAGAGTGTTGGGGAATTGTAGTTTTGAATGGTTGGGAGAGGGTTGCCTGGGGGCCTGCGCTCCGTTTGGGGCAAGGAAGTGGATAAGCAGACTGCTCTTTGAGAGAGCCTCTCGAGGGGTTGGTATAACTTGAGGAAGGAGTGTGTTAATTTGGGACGGATAGTGAGGGAAAACTGGATTTTGGATAAGGACTAATATAATTCCATTTATGGGAAGTAGAGATATGTTGAATACTTGGGTTACATTATAATATGAATCTGCCTTTTATGTCGTTCAAGCATATGGCTGTTACTACAATTTGTGATTATATAGAATAGATTTATGGCTAAAAATGTTTCGATTGCTTTTATAGAATGTCCAGGTGTTGAGGACTCTCCGCCTGGTCATGTAACCAATTATAAGTGTGATGTTGGGAGTCAGTTAGTTTTAATAGTTCTGTGAAGTTCTCTTTTCTCCCTTTCGTTCTTCTCTCCCTGCGGGGCAGGTGTTCCAGGGGGGCGGGGGCGTAATGTCAGGCCTCAGCCAGAGCAGTTAAATAAACAGCTTGGCTTTGGCTGCCATGGCAACAAGGAGGCAGCAGAGTGGGATGGGCCTAAGTCTGGGAGGAGGGAGGGAGTTTACCAGAAGGGGTTTTCACTGAGCGTTTTGGCGGGAAAGCTCAGATTCCTCTTTGCTCTGCCTGGAGTAAGACTAAATAAAGCTCAATTCCTCTTGTTAACTACTTGAGTGAGTGTGCCATTATTTACAGGCCTACCGGGCCTGACAGTATTTGGCCAGCTTTGTTGGGTAAAGGTGCCACCTGAATTGCATCTTTACCCAATTTTCTATGATTTCTGTAGATGGTGTGTATTTTAATTTTTCTAGCCAAATTTCCTCTCACTGATGGAAAAGTATCGAGTGTCCTAAATCCTGAGCCCATTTAGCGTGGCAGTTTTTGATTTGCTCGTCTTCCGTATCCCATCTAAGGAGTTGTTTGTAAAAAAAAGCTGATATTGTTTTTTTGTTTCCTCATAATTGACTCCCATCTGGGGTCTTCTAGAAAGCCTGTTTTTTGTCCTCCTTATATCTTAGCATGATCTGGTGATATTGAAACCATGAGAGGTTATGCCCCTCTTGTTTTATTTCCTCTCTCGTTTTTATTTCCCAGTTATTACTCTTTCTTTTGAGGATTTGTTTGTATGTTAACCAATTTTCCCCTGCCAATTCCCTTTTGTGTAATGCTTCACCCGGAGATATCCAGAGAGGGGTCCGTCCAAAAAAGTGTTGTTTGTACTTCTCCCTCGTCTTAATGAGGGCGGTTCTTAAGTAGTGATTACTAAAGTTCCTTTCTTTTAATTCTATTTGTTGTTTAATTCTATTTGGATGGCACAGTGGTCTGAATTGTCCCTGGGGATAATTCTGGTCTTATTGACTTTTGTTACCAAGGATTTCGTTAGCCAGGCCATATCAATTCTGGACCAGGAGTCGTGTCGACAAAAATAAAATCAAAAGATGGCGCCTCAACAACAACTTATTAAGAACTGAGAGTGATATTACCAGGAATAAGAAACTGTTGAAAGAATACTTTGTGACAAACGATAATGGAGAAGTACCTTTGCAGATTGTGTGGGATGCAATGAAGGCCGTCATGCGCGGCCAATTCATCTCACAAAATGCTATAAAAACTAAACTTAAAAATGAGGAATTTAAAACAATACAGAAGGATATAAAAGAAATGGAAGCAAAATCCAAATGTAATATTCCAACTGACCCCAATCAGGGGTGGGAAAAAATTGAAATTACTTCGATACAAAAAGCAACAGCTAGAGATGGAAAATCTAGCTAACCAATATAAATTCTTGAAGCGGGATTCCTTCGAAAATGCAAATAAATCGGGGAAATGGTTGGCAAATAAATTAAGAAAGAAAAAACAATCCCAAATAATAACGGGAGTGAGGAAAGGTGAGAATTCAACAGGAGAGAATATACTAGTTAAAAATATAGAGATTCAATCAGAATTTTTGGCATATTATAAAGATCTATATAGGAAAGATGAAATCCCAGAGGAGAATATAAGCACATACCTACTAAAATGTAAAATTGAAAAAATTTCAGAGGAGGAACGAGAAAGACTTAATAGTGATATAACTGAACAAGAAATTACTGAGGTAATTAAATCTATGGACTCCAATAAAGCACCTGGCCCAGATGGGTTCTCAGTAGTGTTTTATAAACTACTACTAGAAGAACTACTACCCTACCTGAAAAAAATTAATGAACAAAATATTACAAGGCGACATATCACCAAAATCCTGGTCGGAAGCGGTGATAATATTAATCAAGAAAGGGGCAATACCAACACCTATAACACAAGTCAGGGTTAGAGTAACCTCAAAAATCATTCAAAAACGCTATATTTTCAAATCATATCATTCAATTTATAACACAGATGTTGAATTTCACAGTATAACATATACAGAGCTTTATAGCTTGTTCCACTCTACCGTATCCGGGGCGCAGCCAGGACGACGCTACAGTCCATTCCCCAATTTGGCAATTAAGGGTGTCAGTCCCGGACAAATCATAAAGTTCCAAATGGAAATAAACGGTTAGAGGGCAGGCATTAGGCCAAGGTACTCCAGTACCATAGGACGAAATCGAACCGGAGCCGCCAGTTTAGGCTCCTAGTAGTCCAATAGGGCAAGCCGACGGAAGGTCATAGAAAACACATCGGGGCCACAGATTCCGTTTCGAAGTTCTTTGTCAAGGCTAGATGTCCATGTTTAGGTTCATGTCCTAGAATTGTATATACATATAAAGAATCATACAGTAGCAAATAGAAACATAACCCACATTTAAACAATACTTAAAGGCGAAATCGCAATGTACAGCATACCATAGTATAGGAGATCCTAGCACAACCTCGTCTCGATCCGGCGAGGTGACCATAAAGGTAATTTTACCTGTGGACGTACCTATTTAAATTAAATCAAAAGGGAGTGTAAGCTGACCGGCTCATTAAGGCCAAAAGGTAATTCGCATTTAATTTTAATTGTCCATAATACTTCAAGCCTACGGAGCACCTGGGAGAGGTTTCCGTGTGGAGGAACGAAAGGTTTTTCCAGCACCATGAGTTTTAAAGACGCAGGGGAATGTTGTTTTTCCATGCAGTGTTGATAGAAGGGGATTTCTGTACTATTATTGTTTATCCTACTCCGATGCTCGATGAATCTTTGTTTTAATTTTCTAATCGACATACCCACGTAGGTTTTAGGGCAGCTGCACGTGATGGCGTAAATTATCCCGGAGGACGCGCAGGTAGCGAATGATTTTACAGGAAAATTATAATTTTTTGCTGGACTGAAAATAAACTTATCAGTGCATATATTTGGGCAAACAGAGCAATTCCCACAAGGTCTGCTGCCTGGAGAAAGATTAGATTTAGTAGGTCTAATATGATTGGCATGGGTCAGGATTTGGCCTAAGTTCCTCGTACGCTTGTACGCAATTATTGGGGTGGATTCCAGGCCCTTAATATCAGAAATGAGTGGCCAGTATTTCTTAATAATAGTTGTGTACGTCCGATTTTGAGGAGTTAGGGTGAGGGGCCAGACCAGTCGGTTTAAAGGTTGTCTATTAGCAGGTTGCAAGAGGGAATTCCGGTTTTTGTTGTTGGCTTTAATTCGCGCATTCTGCACAATGTGTCTAGGGTATCCTCTTTGGATGAAATCCTGTTCCATACGTGTAGCTTCCAAGTCAAAGTCTTCCTGTCTTGAGGAATTTCTCTTAATTCTTAGAAATTGAGTATAGGGAAGGTTATACTTGAGCCTGAAGGGATGATGACTATTAAAATGTAGATAGGAATTAGTACTCACAGGTTTGCGGTAGTTTTTGCATTTTAAAGTACCTCTCGCTTTAAAGACTGTAAGGTCTAAAAAATTAATAGTTTTTTCATCAAAAGCAAAGGTGAATGAGATCGAAGTATGCCAATTGTTCATCCAGGAGACGAATTCTTGATGGGGTATACCCTTTTTGGCCACTTGTTCCAGTTGTTCCAATTCATAAGATAACACACGTAGTTGTCTTATATTCCATGCCACTCCCAAACCTGGTGTTGTGACTGCCAGGAACCTTTGTGTCTCAGTGAGGTATGTTCGGTCTATATTGTATCCATATTTGTCTATTGAGTTGGTTGATCTCTTTTGAACATGCATGTGTAAATTGGTAACTGGTGTCTTTCTGGGGTACATTTTCAACCCTCCGGGTCCCAAAGTACCTATGGTGCAAATTCCACTCCATGCAGTGGGCAAATATCGTCCCGCCCACCTGCCACAAATTCATAAGTACCCTTCTGGAAGATTTTCCAACTGATTACCTGTATGACAAGCAGGTATGTCTTGCATTAAGTTAACTAATGCATCTTTCTGATGGTTTCCATACAAAATGTGAGTGCAATTTGAATATTTCCATCCCCAGGTCCAAATTCCTTTTGTCTTGCGGCCACAATGTGACATGTAGCGGTCATGTACTGTGATGGTGTAATTGCATGCTGGATAGGATCCCAGCTCAATTCTATTAAATAGCTCATACTTCCCCTCCTCTCTGTTTCTTGTAGCATATATAGTATCTTCTGACTCCCATTTGAAGCACAGGGGTGCTTCTAACGCTGGGAGACGATGTGAGATCCTGAACTGAGCCTTGTCTACACCGTGTTTGTTGTATGATTGTGGACAAATAGTGTCATTCCAGCCCTGCAACGTTAGCAGCGCGGTTGGAAGGACTGGTCATCCTTGTTTGTGGCTGGATGGCCCGTGGCTACAAACCCAGTAGTCATTGAGGCTAAGTTCATGAGTCATGTCGGTAATTAACTTATGGAACAGGTTTTGGTCCCACCCTCCATGTGTTTCAGTTATGTATAGTACAAGAATCAAAGTCACGTATCCAAACACAGTTCTTACTCCTGCAGGTGGCTTTCTCTCGTGTCTATGTCCCATTAATATCTCAAACCACCACCTTAAGGAGAAAGTCTTAGGTACTTTCCATCTACGTTCCGTTGGGTCACGTTTGCTTGGCTGCAGGCCAATGGTCTCCGTAGAGATTTTTTCAGTGACCTTGTCGTCCCTCAGATAGGATGTTGACGCCTTTTGCTGATTTTTATCTTTAGCTGGTCCTCTGGATCGATGGAAGACTCCCAAACAGCCGGAGTCTCCCATAATGTCTTTCACCCTCGTATAATGAATCCATGGACAGATCCCCTCGACTTTCACGGCAGTTGGCGTAGCCAGCAGGACGACATAAGGCCCTCTCCATCTCGACTGCAACGGTTGAACGTTCCACTCCTTCACTAGGATCTCGTCACCTGGAGAAAAACAGTGAAGAGGAGTGGTAGGGAATGGTGGTCGCAAATCTGCAGTGTGTTGACTCAGTTTATCCAACTGTCTCCCTAACATCTGGACTTGCTGCAATGTCTGTTGGTCTCCTAGCACGTGGCTATCCAAAGACAGTCCATTTATAGTCTTTAAGTTTAACGGGGTCTCCCGTATAGTCTCTCAAAAGGGGATAATCCTGTTTTCTTGTGAGGCGTGCACCTGACTCTCAGTAGAGCCATTGGCAAAGCCAGTCTCCAATTCAGTCCTGTCTCTTGACAAATCTTTGCCAAACTGTTTTTCAGTGTCCTGTTAACTCTTTCCGCTCTGGCGGACGATTGGGGCCTGTAAGCGCAGTGAAGGCGCCACGTGATGTCTAATAATTTGCTCAGTCCTTGCACAACTTGGTGTACGTAAGATGGGCCGTTATCTGAGCCAATCTGCAAAGGCATTCCAAATCTGGGAATAATGTCTTTTAAAAGGGCTTTCACTACTTCTGTGGCCCGTTCAGTCCTGGTAGCATAAGCTTCTACCCATCCTGTAAAAGTAACAATGAAGACCAGTAAATAACGGAACCCACCACTGGGTGGCATCTCTGTAAAGTCAGTTACCAAAGCTTCAAACGGCCAGCAGCCTTGATGCTGAACTCCTGGAGCTTTCAGGGTCCCTCTCGTGGATTATTTCTTGCACATGTCCAGCACCTCTGAGCAGCTGCGGCGGTTAAACCGTGCAAGCAAGTAATGTACATTTGCCTCTCGAGCAAGGCTGCCAGGGCACCTGTCCCTAGATGGGTGCTTTCATGATAGTGTGGTACTATGCGCCACGCTTTCTCTTTAGGGATGAAAACGCGGTGGTCTGGCATCACGATGAAGTTTTCCTGCCACTCCCCCTTCTCGCCCAAGGCCCATTTCTCCTCATCCTTGGTGTAATGACATCTTTCTACTGTAGGGCCTGAGCTTATGATTTTTAACATTACGGAAGTTGGCTTCTGCATTGCAATTTCACGGGCAGCCAAATCAGCCTGCCTATTCCCTTGGACTACCGGATCGTTACCCCTCTGATGTGCTTTACAATGCATAACAGCAACCCGTTTGGGTCTCCAAACAGCGTCTAACAGAGCTATCACCTCATCCGCATACTTAATGGCCTTTCCAGCTGACGTCAGAAAGCCTCTTTCCCTGTACAGTGCTCCGTGAGCATGCAACGTTATGAACGCATAACGGGAATCAGTAAAGATATTAACCCTTTGTCCCTCAGACAGTTCCAGAGCTCGAGTCAGGGCAATCAGCTCGGCTAGCTGGGCAGAAGTCCCCGGAGGCAGGGGATTTGCTTCCAAAACCCCCTCCTCCCACGTGACGACTGCGTAGCTGGCGTATCTGACCCCTTCCCGCACAAAACTGCTCCCGTCCGTGTAAAGGGTTAAATCTACCTTTTCCAAAGGGGAATCGCGCAAATCTGGGCGGCTGGAATAAATGTGGTCCATTACTTGCATGCACTCATGCTGTGAGAGCTCTGAATGACTTGGCAGCAAAGTAGCTGGGTTTAACATAGGGCACATCTCAAGGGTAACAAGCGGATTGTCACACAAAATCCCCTCATACTTTGTCAGTCTCTCATTCGTGAGCCATCTCGGACCCTTGGTGTCTAACAATGCTTTTACATGATGGGGAACTCTGACGATGAGTGGTTTCCCTAGTGTAAGCTTAGTGGCTTCTCGAATTAGGTCCACTGAAGCTGCAACGGCCTTGAGACAAGGACGCAAGCCTCTCGCTACTGTGTCTAGCTGTTTGGACAAATATGCTACCGGCCGCTGCCATGTTCCTAATCTTTGCGTAAGGACACCCACCACGGTACCATCTCGCTCTGCAGCAAAGAGGTAGAACGGCTTTTCTAGGTCTGGCAGGCCTAATGCGGGAGGGGAAATGACAGCCTGCTTCAGCAATCTGAAAGCTTGGTCGCATTCCTCTGTCCACACAAATGGGTCTTTGTTACTTCCTTTCGTTGCTTGGTAAAGGGGCTTCACTATTACGGCGTAGCTTGGGATCCAGTGTCGCACGTACGAGGTGGTTCCAAGGAACTCTCTCGTCCGCCTCCTGTCTGTAGGTGTTGGAATGGCACAGATAACTTCTCTTCTTTCTACTTCTAAAACTTTGCTTCCCTGGGATAATCCAAACCCCAGGTACTTGACTTTCTTTTGACATAACTGTGCTTTCTTTCTTGACACTTTGTATCCCTTTTCTTGCAATACCTTTAACATCTCTAGTGTGTAGTGCTTGCATCCTTCTTCTGTTCTACATGCTACCAATAGATCATCTACGTACTGAAGCCACACCCCTTCTGACTCTGGGATTTCAAAGTCAGACAGATTTTTAGCAAACTGCTAATACACAACGCAATCCCTTATTTAGTTTCAGGGGCAGATCAGTATGCCGCAAAGATCACAATACACTCTGTTGCAAAACATATCAAAATGTATTATCTCATAACAGTCTGTTCTTTATAGAATCAATATCACTGTGCGTGCAATGTCTATACAGTAGAACACAATCCAGTTATGTAGCCCTTACAATCATCGGGCATAAAGACGCAAACATACAGTCTATTTTACCCCTATGGGCAATCCGGAGGCAATTCTCTCACGGATCGAGACCGAGTCGTCGGGGGAGCCTTAGGAGTCGGGAGAGCTGGCACTGCTCGGTGAGCAGGCGCCTACGGCAAGAGGTAACGACGCCAGAAGGCCGTTTCGCGTATACCACGCTTCCTCAGGGCGCTGGGGTCTTTTAGCCGCTCCTCCCCGGAATTGTTGTCATCAATTTTAGACTCTTGGTCAAAACGGAAGGTAGCGCATTGGCACTTCTACATGCATATTGCTGTTGCAAATCGCCTCCCGGGCTGGCGATTTGCAACAGCAATATGCATGTAGAAACGCCTGCTCACCGTAGGCGCCTGCTCACCGAGCAGTGCCAGCTCTCCCGACTCCTAAGGCTCCCCCGACGACTCGGTCTCGATCCGTGAGAGAATTGCCTCCAGATTGCCCATAGGGGTAAAATAGACTGTATGTTTGCGTCTTTATGCCCGATGATTGTAAGGGCTACATAACTGGATTGTGTTCTACTGTATAGACATTGCACGCACAGTGATATTGATTCTATAAAGAACAGACTGTTATGAGATAATACATTTTGCTATGTTTTGCAACAGAGTGTATTGTGATCTTTGCAGCATACTGATCTGCCCCTGAAACTAAATAAGGGATTGCGTTGTGTATTAGCAGTTTGCTAGAGGAACATTATTGTTTGTGTATTGGAGATCTTTAGCTAAAGCCTGGCCAAAGATGGTCGGTGCCAAATGATAACCTTGAGGAAGACGAGCCCACGTGGCCTGAGAACGCTGTCCTCCCTTTGGGGTCTCCCATTAAAAGGCAAAAATGGGCTGTGATACTGGTGCCAACCTAATGCAGAAGAATGCATCACGTAGGTCTAGAACTGAGAACCAGACTGCTGTGCTTGGGATTAAACTCATCATAATATAAGGATTTGGAACAACAGGTGTCAATGGGACTGTGGCCTGATTGACAGCTTGTAAATCTTGAACAACTCGGTACCCGCCCCCTGGCTTAAGGACAGGGAGGAGGGGCGAGTTCCATGGTGATTGGCAGTATATGATAATCCCAGCTTGTAGGAATCTGTGTAACTGTTCTTGGATTCCTTCCACGGCCTCTCTACTGATAGCATACTGTGCTTTTCTCACGGGAAGGCACCCAGGTTTTATCTGTATCACTACTGGTGCAACATATTTCGCCATCCCGGGAGGGTTATCTTCTGCCCAAACCTCTGCTGTATCTTCCCAACACCATTGTATCTTTTTCTTCCTGACCTCCTTTACTTTGAACAAACGATATTCCTCCTGGCCCGGTACAGTTAGTTCCAGCTGGCCAGTTTCCAAGAATTCTAACCTTGCCCTAATCTTCGCCAGCATATCTCTTCCTAACAATGGTATCGGACACTCTGGGATGTACAGTAACTGATGGATAACTTCTCTTCCTGCTATGTTACATCTCCTCTTCTGTAATAATGGACATTTCTGTGGCTTGCCTGACACTCCAATTACCTTGACCTGTTGATTGCTAAGGGTGCTATCTTCCTGTTAACTATGGATTTGTCCGCTCCTGTATCTACTAGGAACTTTATGCGCTGACCCTCTATTTCCACGGCAATCAAAGGCTCTTCTGGGTTCAGCAGAAGAAAAGCCTGGCCTATCCTTCAGTATTCATCTTCCTCCTCTTCTTCCTCTTCTTCCTCTACCGCTGCAGCCACAATTGCCTTCTCCTGATAAGACCTATAGGCTCCCTGGCCCCTTCCTCTTCTGGACCCTCTCGTCTGTCCTCCTCTTCCTCTCACACTTGCATCCTTTTCTTCTGACACTTCCTCTACACAATCTTTCCACCAGTGGCCTTCTTTCTTACAACGTCCACACTGGTTTCGGCCCAACCTGCTTATGTCTTTTCCTCGTCCTCTTCCTGAGCTCTTCCCACGACTACTTCCTCTTCCCCTTCCTTGTCTTTCATCCATTAGACTAAGTAACACCCGGTATCCTTCTTTCTTCTTTTTATCTTTTCTCTCCTCTTCGACCTGATCTCTGGCTATAAAAACCTGATCAGCCAAGGCTAAAAGTTCATTGAGGGTTTTTCCCAAGAACCCTGGCTGCTTCTGAATTTTCTTTCTAATGTCTCCTGAAGATTGGGAAATGAAGGATTGCGTTAGGGCTATCCTCCCATCATTTTGCTCTAGATTGTAGGGGCTGTACTTTCTGTATGCTTCTTCTAATCTTTCCAGAAACACAGCAGGCGTCTCCGTCTTCTCCTGTAGCACTCCCTGTATTTTTTGTATACTGGAGGGCCTAGGTGGTCCTTTCCTTATTGCTTTTAAAAGTATTTGCTGGAACTCCCTGATACGTTCATGATGCGCCTTCTTCATTTGGATCCCATCCTGGGTCTGTCTCTAGTAGGAACCTTGCATTTCCATATGTGACTGGGTCTACCTCCCCATGTCCCTCTTGAGCCAGTAATCGGGCTTGATTAACAATGCTCCTTTTCTCTGCGGCCATGAACAATGCGTTCAGGAGCTGCTTACAGTCCCACCACGTTGGATCATGGGTTGCAATTATTCCCTCTAACAGATCCGCCATCACTTTTGGCTGTTCTGAATAAGCTGGCGTGGCACTTCGGCAATTAAAAATGTCACTTGAAGAAAAGGGGACAATTTGAAAGGCCTGCACCACACGGTTATTATCATCCAGAAGTGGCACTTGCCGAATTGGCATTTCCAAGGCCCCCCTTGCTTCTCTATTTGATCTCGCTGCTTCCTCTCGGGACCTGCTTCTAGTTTGCATAGGTGAAATATCCCGCAGTTCCCGGTAATCTTTTCTACTGGTGTCCGGAGAATGCTCTATCATTCTTCCGTCCTCCAAAGAGCGGCTTCTCCTTGCCCTTGGGGATTGCACTATCACTCCCCTAGTGGCTGTGAAGTATTCTTCCTTGCCCCTTCTGTCTTGGGAGTGTTCTATCATTCCCTCAACATCTGGGGTTGGCCATCTCGCTCTCCTTTCTGCCTCTCTTGCTTCTTCTAGCGGATAATGGATGTTATCTGACTGGGGCCCTTGATATGCGGGTGGCCTTCCGGAGAAGGGATTGTGCTCTGAATATGACATAGGGCAAGCCAATGAGGCTTGTAGTGGCATAAATGGAGCTGTCCCGCCTGGTGGAGCAACCATGGTTGATGGAAACATCACACGGGGGTCCGCGATTGGCAGACTCGCTATGGCGGGTTGGGGCATCGTTGGGGGGTTCATTGAAGGGGTCGCGGTTGGAACAAAGCACACTGTCTCATGACGCATCACAGCCTGGGGCGCCATCTCTGAGGCTGAGCTTGCTCCAAGGGTGGGGGCCGCGTTTGGGGCTTGTACTGGGGCATTTAAAGTCACATCAAGCGGATGTGCATTTGGCCCCCCTGCTTCTGCGGCGGCATTTTCCCTATACCTTGGTCTTCTCCTTAACGCTGGCAATTCCTCCGGTTCAATTTGCAAAACCGGCGTCTTTTTCACTGCCTTTCGGCTCACAAAGCATCCATTTTGGGCTGGCGTCTTTGGGCCCGCCCACCAAACTCCCTCTGAAACCATTCTCTTCCACGTCGCGGAGTAGACCCATTGATCAGTTGGGTGTACTTCGAAACAATAAGATTCTAGCTCCCTACATTTCCTCAAATCCCAAGTTCCGGTCTTTGGCCAGCTGATTTCTTCCACAGCCGGCCACACCTCTGAGCACAGGTTCTTAAGCCTGTAATCTTTCAAGTCTTGGGGTTTTCCCTCCACTGCTAACTGACAAAACTTATCCCAGTTGACTAACACACACTCCAGAGGTGTCTCTCTTTTCTCCTTGGATTTCACTCCCCCCATTTCTAATGGCCAAGAACACTTCAGTGTTTGCCCTCCCAAATGGCGTGTATGTTCCCTAAGTGACAGTGCTTAGAGCTTAATACTTGCCGGTTCTTGAAGACCCTGGGACTCTCCCCGTGCCCTCGAACTCCTGTGCCGGATTGCTCCCTAGACGCTCGGGACCCCGGCGCCTCCGGTCTCTCTCTCTCTGCGCGCTTTTTGGTGCCGGATTGCTCACTAGACGCAGTTTGACCCTCTGCGCCCCCGGTCTTCCCTCTTCTCTGGCTTCACTGGTAGTAAATCTTCAATTGCGATTCCTCGGGTCAGTAAGCGTTTCTCTGGGGCGAATCAGGCAGCCGGTCGTTTGGTCGGGGGCCCCCTTCTCAGCTCACCTAGGTCGTCCCAGTTCCCCGCTTACAAGCGGAAACCGTCCTGCCAACAGGACCGCGTTCTCCACACCACAGACTCGTCTAGATTGCCTTTTGGATCACGTCGGGGTCACCAAGATGTAGCGGCAATTTGGAGTCCCAAAACTCCTTAGGCAGTACCTTTTACCTCAGGCGGCGTCTCCGTGCGAGCACAGGGGCGGATGAACAACGCGACAATTCTTATTACGGTTCAATGAAGCCAAACTTTATTTGCAAGACATCAGCTGACGGGATCAGAACAAGCTGCTAAAGGGCAAGAGCCCTGAACAATCTCTACACTCAGATTTTATACAAGCAATGGCGACAAACCCCGTTGTCCCGCCCTTCTTTGTGCCTTGTTACTGGCTGGCACTCATGAACTCATTTTATTATCCAATTAAACAAAGCATTCTCTAGCATCTCCCTCCTATTTGTTAAAAGGCATGGCGTAGGTATTAATTCTGATTCCCAGGGTATGTTATCTGCTCTGATGCAGCGTGTTCCCAAATTGTTACAAGTCTATGCCACTTCTCCCCAGCATTCACACGGAGAGAAGCCTTCATTTGCCATGCGCGCTATCTACCCATTCAGGAACACTGTAAACAAACGCACGTTGGCTAGTATTAGGCCAATCAGGGCCGCTCTTATCTAAGAGGCACATGATGTTCTCTGGCGAATCACTGCTTGTGCCTTTGTGCCAATCAGAGTAGCTTATTCTCGTCATTGTTATTTGGCAAGCTACCCTGCTATTCTAAAGCATTTACTGAGCAGCACTTTCTTCTGACATCGTTTCTGTTAAAAGCATCAATTTCTCCTTTAGCTTCCTCTACTTGATTTTCCAGACTACACCACAACCTGATTTGACAGTAAGGCTTCCTCTACTTAAATTTCCAGACTAGGCCACAACCTGATTTGACAGTAAGGCGTCCTCTACTTAAATTTCCAGACTAGGCCACAACTTGATTTGACAGTAAGGCTTCCTCTACTTGATTTTCCAGACTACGTCCACAACAATGACAGAATAAGACCAAACTTGGACCACAGACACCCCCCCCAAAGATGCAATCTACATCTTGCTGCAGTTTGAGGTAGGATGCACCATTGATGACGATAATTGCAGTACTTTAACTCACTTGCTTAGAGCACTGCGGCCCACACCCAAGACGGATCAGGACCACACTTGCCACCCAGAAGCCCAATACAAGACCAAACTTGGCACACAGTGCCCCTATGACCCACTCTACATTCTACTGCCGTTCGGAGAACAATGGACCATGGATGGGACTTGAGGTACCTCCACGGATTATGGGATTTGTAGTACTTTCAAAGCCTTCATTTCCCACAGACCACTGCAGCCCTGAACAAAAACCTATAAAGACTACACTTGGCACCCTGTGCCCCCATGACCCAGTCTCCATCCTTCTACAGTTAAGAGGAGGGCAGACCATGGATGATGGGACTTGAACTACCTCTACTCATTGCCCAAGACTGCTGCAGCCCCCTACAAAGACCGACAAAGACCATACTTGACACACAGAGCCCCCATGACCCACTCTATCTTCTAATGCAGTTTGGAGGAGGGTGGACCATGGATGATGGGACTTGAAGCACCAAAGACCAACCTTGGCACAAAATGCCTTTCTCAAATAACCCGGGCACTGCCGGTTCCCCAAGCTAGTCCAAAATGACAAATACATTGTCAATGAAGCGATATATATGTTTGATATATTTGACGTGGCAGCCATCGTCAGAGGTTTTGTAGGCAATGAGGCAAGGGGAGATAGAGTGTGTGTGTGTATCTGTGGAACGTCCAAAGAATCCTTGTCTGTTTAAAGCAAGTGCGAATGTTACAGTGAAGCAGCAAATTCGGAGTCCCAGAACTCCTGGTGGCAAGTTATCTTTCTTACCAAACAGCAACGTGGACGTGCGGGCACAGGAACGAGATAACGCAACAATTGACTGTTTTTAAAGTGAAGTCAAGTTTATTAAAATCTGCACCAGCTGGTGGGGTTCACCCACAGAACAAGCTGCTACGGGCAAACGGCCCAGTACATACTAAGAACATTCCTTAAATACCCCTCATGGCGGCAGATCTTTTCCCCGCCCTTCTTCATCAGTCTTCATTGGCTGGTGCATCAGAACATTTCATTATCCAATTAAACACAATACTTTATTAGCATCACATCTTTATCTTGCCTCTATTTGTTAGAACACTGTGACGCACTAAGAAATTCATTCCCACAGTACATTATCGGCTGCCTGGGCAGCTTGTACTCAAAGTTGCAACAATTTGCTTCTGCCTTTCCCCTGCCAGCAAAGGAGGGGCAGACCCTTCTGCACATGCGTAGTTCTTATCCTATTAGCATTCAGGTAAACAAACCCACGCCGTGTACTGCTTAGGCCAATCAAGGCCTTGTTATCATTGAAGACACATGATGTTCTTTTGGCAAATCACTGCCTGTGCTTGGCTTACCAATCAGGGTACAGCATTTACGGCTTGGATGCCAGCGTGATTTCTGGCACAGGAAGCCTGCTATTCTAAAGCCTTTGCTTGTGCATCACTCTCCTCTGACTGCACTCCTGCACAAAGCATCAACTCTGCTTTATTCCTCTTTTTCTTTTGTAATACGCTGCAAGAAGTTACTTACACTGCATGCTGACCCCTCACGGGGCAGTCCAATTTACCTTCCAATCACGTTTTGCAACAGTTTGCACAGTTTTGATCGCATCTGCTGATCCCTTCACTGCAAAGGCACAATATTTCAGAATCAAAGGTAAACAACATAGCATGATCATCACAGAACAGAAAATCATGATGATTAGCATAACAATTGATCTTATCCATCCAAAATTGGGCAGCCAACTCGTTAGAATACTCCAGAAATCACTTGGAGCTTCATATGTCTTCTGCACTTGGCTTGCCACACTCTGAATCTTCTCCACATCGAGCTCAATCTCGCCTGACATGTTTATATAATGACAGCACGTGGTGTTCAGCCATACACACAAGCCACCTTGCTTGGAAAGGAGGTAATCGAGCGCTATTTTCTGCTGCATTACCATACCAGTTAAGGAATTGACCTCTGTTTGCAAAGATGCCATCCCTTCAGCTGAGTCATTTGCCAATGATTCCAGGCCATATGACAACACACGCAACTGCCTTATATTCCATGCTACTCCCAGGCGGGGCGATGCAATCGCAAAAGCCCTTTGTATCCCAGTAAGAAATGTCTTGTCCGGATCATACCCATACTGCTGAATCGACTCAGTCGACCGCTTCTGGATATGCATGTGTAAATTAGTGACGGGGGTCATCTTTGGGTGCACTCTCAGCCCTCCTGGTCTTAACATTCCCAGGGTACAAGTTCCGCTCCATGCAACAGGTAGAACTGGACCAGCCCAAATCCCACAAAC
>JARBWK010000222.1:0-45879 GCA_030556195.1 Anolis apletophallus | reverse complement strand
TGCTGACTGAAAGTTTAGCAGTTCAAATCCAGGGAGCGAGGTGAGCTCCCACTGTTATTCCGAGCTTCTGCCAACCTAGCAGTTTGAAAACATGCAAATGTGAGTAGATCAATAAGTAGTAGGTACCACTCCAGCGGGAAGGTAATGGTGCTACATGCAGTCATGCTGGCCACATGACCTTCGAGGCGTCTATGGACAACACCAGCTCTTCGGCTTAGAAATAGAGGTGAGCACCACCCCCTAGAGTCGGACACAACTAGACTTTATCTTTTCTCTATTCCCCAAGTATTTATTCTACCTTATTCTTAAATGTACTAAATATAAGACAGTCTAAACTGCCTGATTCAGGCCAGAGATGCACAAAATATAACATACTTCGATGGACACTTTGAGTCAACTTGTTTGACTGGATTTTGAATCCATAATGTTAAAATTAATTTCATAGGAATCAGCAGAAAAACACTGTACAGGATTTCAATTTACTAGCCATTCTTATACATTTAGTTTCAATTTTATTAGACCCCAAAATGGCATTTTCTTAAATGTTGACTGACTACCCTTCAGATAAGGGGGTATAGATCAGCAACTAATACAGTCAATTTTGGGAAACTTACTTTAACTCCTGACTGGTACTACAGCTAAAATTTGAACAAAATTGGAGACATGATGGCGGAAGGTTTAGACCACTTGGCATGGAGTGACCCATAAGACAGGTGTAGAGCATTATTGTTAAGTTAAACCTAACAATGTGGAGCGTCAACTGCTCAATCAACCAGGAAAGTCTGGTAAAATCCTTGATTCAGAAGTTTTTCTTGATGTGATGTCTTCCTTTGACAGATGTGCCAGCACCAGACCTGATGGAGCAGCAAAAAGCAGTGACCCATTGCGATCACCTTCTGAACATCTTGGAGAACTTAAAGGAGGAAGATTTCAGGAGGTTTAAGAGGAAACTCAATGAATTCCCAGTCAGGAAAGGCTATGACAACATCCCCAAAGGGCGGCTGGAGAAGGCGGACACCCTGGAACTGGTTGATCTCCTGTGTAGATACTACACTGAGAGTTACGCTATAGAAGTGGCAGCAAGTGTGCTGGAGGAGATTAACATCAAAGACCAGGCAGAGAAGCTCTGGAAATCCACTGGGATGCCCCTACATGTGCCCAAGTACACCTAGAGATAGGCACCCAGCTCAGAGATCCATGGCCATGTTTTTTTAGGCAAGGAAGACTCAGAAGTGGCAATCCCCCTGGACTTGAGGGAGAGCCGTCTTTTAGATTGCCACTCCCAGAATCCCTCCAGCTAATAGCTAGAGCCAAAGAGACACTTCCCCCTGTAAGAAAAATCTCCCAAAAGCAGCAGAGCATCCAAAAACATAAACAGGATACTTACCTGAGCAGTCAGCTCACAGCAAGCTGTGAAGTGCTGTGGCTGCAAAATAATTTTGAGCTTGGGAGGCAGAGTTTATTATTTAAGGTTTCAAAAGATGTATTTACAAAAATATAACGACTACATTTCTTGATAGTAAAAGATTGGGTCTGAGCTTCTCTCTAAAGCAGAAGTAAGCCACAAAGTTTCAGTTAGAAAAATGGAAGGGGAAAGGGAGAACAAATAGATAAATTAACAGACATTCAGGAGCCAAGGGGAAGGGATTTCCTCAGCCTATTCTAAAGCTAACTGTTCCTCATTGACGACTGCAGACTTGGGCAGTGTGGGGTGGAATTTCAGCACCCCCATCCTCTGGAACAGGGGTGCTCACACTTTTTCAGCATGCGAGCTACTTATAAAACAACCAAGTCCCAAAAATCTACCTACCCACTACTCAGAGAGCCATAAAAGCAAAATATTAGGAAATTTATTTCAGTGAGAGCCATATAATACATTTTAAGACTGAATTCAACTAAATATGAGTATAATAAGCCCCCGAGCATTCCTCACAAATGGCATGGGAGCCATACACACTGTGCCTGCGATCTGCCTGGGATCTACCAGGACGCCCTTCGAGATCTACCAGGACGCCCTTCGAGATCTACCAGTAGATCACGATCTACCTAATGAGCACCCCTGCTCTGGAAGTTCTAGACTGCAATGTTTTGGGGAAATAGCCCTTGTGTGTGAAGTGCCTTCACATCACCAATATATGGTGACCTTATGAATATTATACGATGTTCTTATATATTTTAGTAATTACCTTTTTCTCAGTTTGTAGTATCTTGTCCCAGGTCTCTTCTCTTAAATTAAATCCTACTTTCTTATCTTGATTATAAAATTCCTTTATCTGTAGGTAATATAACCATGAGAGATTAAAAATATGTAATAAATGGCTAGAATGGGCAACAGAAACGGAAGAAGTGAAGATTTGTATGTTTAAGTGGGCTGAAAATCTTAGAAGACCAATACAGTTCAATGAATGGGAGCAAGTTTGGAATTAAAAAATTGAGATATACTTATGTGATGGACTTCAAAAAAAACTGGCTTAAAATGTTTCTCAGGTGGTATATGACACCTGTGAAACTGGCTCAAATGGATAAAGATATGTCAAATAAAAGTGTAGAAGTGTCAAGACCATGATGGTAGTTTTTCCCCACATGTCGCACTGTAGGGCAGCTACGAAATATTGGACACCAATCCATAAAGAATCTCAAAAAAATTAAAAAATTAATTTTAAGAAAAAGCCAGAATATTACCTTTTAGGAATTACAGATTCAGAACTGAACTCAGATATTAATACAGATAAATTTTTTCCTTATATGACAACCACAGCAAGAATCTCCTTTGCCAAACTTTGGAAACAAGAAAAAATCCCCAAAGTTGAAGACTGGATATCTAAACTGCGTGAGATTAAAGATATGGACAAACTAACTTTTTTATTGAAAAAGCGGTCAGGCAAACCAATCAAACCGACGAATTGGGACCTTTTTCAGGAATGTGAGAAGACAATAAGGAAATTACAAGATTTATACAATAAATGGTATAAAATAAATAATCAGGAAAAAGAAGAAGCTTCAAGCTTGGAATGCAAGTCAATGCTGGATTATTGTATGCATTGTATGCTGATACTCCTCTCTCAGTGACACAGAAGATCCAGGTGGTCCAAAACGCAGCTGCCAGACTACTCACTTTCGGACACCAATGAGAAATCATATAGCTCCAGTACTACAACACCTCCATTGGCTCCCAATAGAACATCAGGCTACCTATAAGACACTGGTTCTGATCTTTAGAGCCATTCATGGTCAAGGCCCGAAATACCTCAGAGAGCGTCTTTCACATATCTGCCATCAGAGACCACCAAGATCAGCTCAAGAAAACCTTTTGTCTATTCCCGGTCCCAGGGAGCTCGCCTGACTCCACGAGGCGCAGGGCCTTTTCAGTTCTAGCCCCAACCTTGTGGAACTCCTTACCTCCATACATTAGAGCTATACCTGAGTTGCGGTCATTCTCCCAAGCTGCCAAAACTTGGCTCTTCGTCAAAGCTTTTAAACTGTGATTTATTGTTGATATGCTTGTTGTTTTATTGCTATGTAAGTCGCTCAGAGCGACTTACATAGCAAGAAAATGTGGGTGGAGAGCGACTCATCAAATAATAAATTGAAATGAAATGAAATATCTTTTTCCACTTTTGGCCTTTTTTGATATAAATATATATATATATATACAGTATATAAAGGTTTCCCCCCTTTTGTCTTAATTTCCTCTTCTTTTTTCCTTTTGTTAGTTTCCTACTTTTCTATCACTATAATGTTCACCCACTTTCAGTGTATTAATTTTTTTAAAGTATGAATACTCAATCTATCTATATCTATATATATATTACAGTCTTCTTAGTAATGGAGTATTGGGAGGTGGTTTTTGCCAGCTCCTATTGGGGACAATGGATTATGACCTGTTAGGATCACTGACCATACTAGATCATGAACTGTTAGGATGACAACCTAATCAAGGTAGCAGAGTTTATGTGGTAATTGATAATCGCTGGGCATGTATACAGGCACATTTCTTGCAGAGATGCAAACTCTCTGAAACTCTCATTGCAGAGAGTTTGTATCATGAACTTCTAATCTTTAACAGTTTTTACATAAGCCATGTTGCTTTATACAGCTCTCTTTAACAAAAGTTAACTTTTCAAATAAAACACAAGCCTCCGCAGTTTCTAATTTCCTAACATGAGCTTCCGCACTCTGACAGACTTCTGTACTCAAGCTCATTCAAGGCTCAACACACTTCTCTCACAGACATTCCCTAACTGTCGTCCTGTTTAAACGTGAACATTCTAAACTGTCAATGAGTCAGTCAGGTGACCTGCAGCCCCTCCCACTGCTTTAGGTATACAGAGATAATCAATGTTTTATAGGCAGCAAAACCATGATAAAAGAATTTTACTTGGAATTTTACTTTCCACAAGCAAATGTCATAATCTTTATAGTTCCTTCACCTTCGGACTTTATCCCCTTTCCTTGTGAGTCATGTCTTATTTAGATTACGCCCGAAGGCAAGGAACTGTCAAATTAACAATTTGTAAACCACACTCAGAGTATTTTTGGCTGAAGAGTTGTTTTATAAATAATAGACCTGAGTAGGTTCATTCAGAATCTTCTTAATTCGGAATAAATTTGGATCAAAATCCTTTTTGAAGTGATTTCGAAGCGATTTGGGAACCTGGAAGTATCCTTGCCATTTAGAAGCTTTTTCCGCCATTTCTTTTATGAGGAGTCGGAAGAGTCAGAAATGATTCAGCTTTTCAAACCAGTGTGGATGGATTGATTCCCTTCGTTTCCTTTCCCTCCCACGTCAGACCTGGGGCGAGAGCCATGTTTAACCCAGTTTGGATGTGGATGTCCTTCCCTCTCGTGTCAGTCTGACGTAGGAGAGAAGGACATCCTCATCCAAACTGGGTTAAACATGCCTCTCGTCCCAGGTCTGACACGGGAGAGAAGGACCTGGGGCGAGCCATGTTTAACCCAGTTTGGATGTGGATGTCCTTCCCTCTCGTGTCAGACTGACGTAGGAGAGAAGGACATCCTCATCCAAACTGGGTTAAACATGCCTCTCGTCCCAGGTCTGACACGGGAGAGAAGGACCTGGGGCGAGAGCCGTGTTTAACCCAGTTTGGATGTGGATGTCCTTCCCTCTCGTGTCAGTCTGACGTAGGAGAGAAGGACATCCTCATCCAAACTGGGTTAAACATGCCTCTCGTCCCAGGTCTGACACGGGAGAGAAGGACCTGGGGCGAGAGCCGTGTTTAACCCAGTTTGGATGTGGATGTCTTCCCTTTGCTTCCCCCCTCCTTTCTGGGGTAAAACAACTACTTTCAAAGTAAAGACCACCCAATGAAACAGGAAATAACACTTTGAAACCATTAACGAAGGATTCGGAAGTCTGAAGTTTTGAACAGTTTTGAACTTTTTTTTCCTGTGAAAATCGGAATTGACTTCAGAACCGAACCACCAGCTCTACAACCGAAACTAGTTTTAAACCTTTTTTGTGTGTGTGGATCAAACAGGCCTAATTGTCACAATGCACGGACTTGACCGGCCCCTTAATCACACACACAGAGACAGTATAAGGCTAACTACTTTATTGAAGAATAAGAAACAGTTGAAATGGTAAATTGTCCATAAAAATAGCAAAAGCAATCCAGAGGTAAAAGGTAAATAGAATGTCCAAAAGCAACTTGGTAAAGTGTTCCCAAGACTTGGCAAGGCTCCGCTCAACACAAGCGGATCAAAGAACAAAGCAAGGTTGCAAAATCCAAAGCACTACTTGGCAGGCCACTAGCCCAACTTAGCTCTGAGGTCCAGCCTCGCTAACACGTCTGCTTAGAATAGACGTGGCCGAGGTAAAGCGGATTTAGTGCTTCTCAACAGAAGTACAGTCAGAGGAGAGTGCTGCACACGTGAAAGCATTAAAATAGAGGGTTTCTGTGCCAAGAATCATGCAGGCACTCAAGCCGTAAATGCTGTATCTTGATTGGTGCTTCAAGCACAAGCAGTGATTTGCTAAAGTACATCCCGTGCCCTTTTAGATAACAAGGCTTTGATTGGCCAAACAGTGCACAGCATGGGTTTGTTTACCTCAGTGCCAATTGGATAAGAACTACGCATGGGTAGAATGATCTGTCCCCTCCTTTGCTGGCATGGAGAGGCAGAATCCAAATGTTGCAGTTTGAGAATGGGCTGACCAAGTCACTGATAAGCGTACTGTGGGAAAGAGAATTTTGGATGCGTACACTGTCTTAGCAAATGGGAATGAAACTATGATGTGATGCTATTAATTGTTGTGCTTTATTGGTTAATGAAATATGTTCCGATGCACCAGCCAATGATGTTTGATGAAGAAGGGTGGGACAAGTATCTGCTGCCATGAGGGATATAAAAGAAGTGTGTTAAGGATGTACTGGGCCGTTTGCCGTGTAACAGCTTGTTCTGTGGGTGAACCCCACCAGCTGGTGCTAGCAATAAAATTTGACTTCATTTGATGCAGTAAAGTTGTTGCGTCATTCCTCATCCCTGTGCTCGCACGTCTGCGCCGCCGTTTGGTAAGAAGGTAACTTGCCACCGGAGTTCTGGGACTCCTGATTTGCTGCTACAGAGGTACTGAGGATCCGTTCCCACGGATCCTCTACTTAATCTTCGCCCCGAGGTCCCCGACGCTCTAGGCTCCTCCGTCTCCAATCTGTGGTGCGGGACCTCGGCCTGTCTAGGCTGTGAAACCAACCCCTCCTGCTGGTCTCGATGTTCCGTCTCCTATCAAAGGTTCGCCCTTGTCTCCCAGCACCTGGTTCCCTATCTCCGTGAGAGCCGGACTCCCTATCTACTTCCCAGCCATCCTCCTCCAGGTCTTCATGCATTCTTTCTTGCGATCCTCGCCCTCCCGGCCGTTCATATGCTTCACTATCACTGCTTTCAGTTTGCACCTGGCTTTCCATATCCTCGTAAGGATCAGGCCAGCCGTCATCCCAGGCCAAGCTGTCTGTGGGAGAAGAAGGCCCAGCTATGGCAAAATCTCCTTCTTCCAGCCCCTCCAAATCCTCTTCAGAATCTATCTCAGCTGCTGCTGGCTCTAATGCAAGTGGGACCCCCGGTGCTGCCCCTTGCCCCCCAGGCACGAAAGAGAACTGGGTTGCTACACTAATAAATAACCTACCGATAAATAAAGACTACACTATGGCAAGAGTATTAATTGAAACAGTTTTAGGTATTGGATTGTTGAAATGATCATCCTTAAATATGAAGACTTATATATGTGTCTGGTGGCGCAGCAGGTTAAACCTCTGAGCTGCTTAACTTGCTGACCAAAAGGTCGCCAGTCCAAATCTAGGGAGCAGGTTGAGCTCCCACTGTTAGCCCCAGCTTCTGCAAACCTAGTAGTTCAAAAACATGCAAATGTGAGTAAATCAATAGGTACCACTCCGATTGAANGGTAATGGCACTCCATACACTCATGCTAGCCACATGACCTTGGAGTAGTCTATGGACAACGCCAGCTCTTTGGCTTAGAAATGGAGATGAGCACCAATCCCCAGAGTTGACCAGTCTGCTCCCATGCAAACCTACCACTCTCCATACATATACTTTCTCTCTCCTTCCCATGGAGCAGAGCATAGTGGGTGAACAGCTCCACTGTCTGTTGCAATTTGAGAATTATTAGATTGAATCTTTTATAGGAATATTTCTTCTGACATAGTAAATAACTGTCCTGTTGAAATTAATGATAGATGACTTCCGTCCTGTCTCCATTTCAGTTACCTGGCCAGATATTGATTCTTCTTGATTGTTGTTAGTAAACACAAGGCTTGTGTTGACTTCCTTCTTAACACTGTAAACATTCATTGTCACAAATGCTATCACAGTTTACCATTTCAACTCTCATTAGCAACTTTTCATTACAGTCCAGCAAGCAAGTGTAGTCATTGCAGGCCTTAATATTCAGAATAGTGTTTCCAAAATTATTAACTTTCATTCATTTCTCCCTTCGGGGGGAGAAGGGCAGGGTATAAAAATAGGAAATAAATAAATAAATTTCTCTCATTCAGCTCCATTCATACCCATACATATCATATCAAAGCCACATTTATCAACCCTGGTCCTGGTCCAATACCATTTCATACATTGGCTAGAAACTGTATGCAATTTATTTAAAGCTATCCAAGAGAGGCACCTAGTGGTTAATTCTAATGCAAAAGAAAAATCATTTCCAGACCATAAAAAGGAGGAAGTAAGGGAGAGAAAGAAAATAAATGTGGCAGTTACCTGAAGAGTCAAAACTAACTGGTTTTTTATTTTTGCATGAGCTTTCAGGGCTATAAACTCGTCTTTTTGGGTGCAATACAGAGTCGTATTAAGATCTCAGATAGTAACAGAAGAGCCCATAGAGATAATACATGAAACATTTGAAATTATTAAGGACTTTGGGAAAGTGTCTGGACTCACAATTAACAAGCAGAAAACAAAAAATAATGATTAAGAATCTCCAGCAGCCAGAGAATCATGAAGGAAAAGACGGGTATAGAGATTGTCAACAAAGTAAAGTCTCTGGGAATCTACATGACTATGAAAAATCTGGACCTATATAAAAAAGTTACTATGAGAAACCATGAATGGAATACAAAAATATTTTAAGTGATGGTCCCAGCTAGAGCTTTATTTGCTGGAAAGAATATCTGCAATCAAAATGAATGTTCTCCCTAAAATGATTTCTTTTCCAAAGAATACCAGTATTATTAAATGAGTCCTACTTCAAACAATGGAACAAAGATATTAGCCAATTCATTTGGAAAACAGAAAACAAAGAATTAAGATGAAATCATTGCAAGATGCCAAAGACAGAGAGGGTAATGGCTCTACCAAACTTCAAGCTATACTATGAAGCTGAAGCTCTAGTTTGGATAAAAGAATGGAGAACTATAGATAATAAAAGATGACTGGCATTAGAAGGACATGAATTAAGATATGGACAACATGGGTATTCTGAAAAATCATTAACCAACTCTAATTTTAAGAGGCATATGTTAAGAAATACACTAGTATTTGAAAAGTATAAATCCAGGTTTTTCTTAAAAATACCTTTGTGGACATCTACCAGAGAAGCATTCTATTGGACAGAGTTGGGGGGAGATCAACAGCCCCAACTATAAACAGGTATTAATTGTACAACAAAATATAGCTCATCTAAAAAAATCCAAGCCAACTACAACAAGGGGCATACAATTTTCATGGTTCCAATATGGACAACTACAAAAAAGATACCAAATGTATAAAAAGATAGGCGTTGATTGTAAAGGTAATTATTTTTTCCAGTCCTAGGAAAAACAAATATCAAAAGTCTATAAAATATTATTAAAATTAGGCACAGAAGTACATCTAATCAAATACTGTATGATTCAATGGTAAAAGAATGTGGGCCATAATATCCACCTAGACCAGTGGTTCTCAACCTGTGGGCCACGGCCCAGCAGTGATCCGTGGGAACGAAAATCTCCTTCCTCTTTATTTTATTTTATTTTCACTCTTTCTGTAGAGCTGACTAGCTCCACTCCTTTTGGTACTAATGTTGGACAGTGGGTCCTGGTCAAAGTGGGCCCTGGCCAGGAGGGGGCCTTGGTCAAAGTGGACCCTGGTCAAGATGGGGCCCTGGTTAAAGTGGGCCCCGGTCAAGTGGGCCTTGGTCAAATGGGCCCTGGTAAAAAAAAAAGGTGTGGAACCACTGAACTAGACAAATGGAATCAGATGTGGAAAACAAAGATTACATTCACAAGATGATGTATAGATGGTACATGACAAGAGTAGCAAAGATAGAACCATTTTTTAAAAAATGTTGTAAATGTCATCTAAAAGAAGGAATTTTTGCCATATGTGGTAACATGTACTAATGCCAAAAAAAGAAAAAGGATTATGATTCAGAAGAACAGTGAAAATATTTTAAAAATTAAAGTACCATAAGGGCTAGAAGCCTTTTTTGCTTTTACTTGCAAATTGAAGACTACAACAACAACAACAACAAAATCTGGTACTCTTTCTATACATGGTAACTGTAGCAAGGATTGCTTATGGGGAGGACAAAAGATCTCAGAGACTTGACATGGCTATTCCTGTGAAAATTACTGGACTATGTGACTCATCACTTATACTTTCCCTTGCTCCCTGCTTTGTTGTCGCGTGCCTTCAATTCCTTTCCAACCTATGATGTCCAAGGGAAACCTATCACGGAGTTTCCTTCACAAGATTTATTCAGGAGAGGTTTGCCACAGAAAACAATTGTGATTTCCTTTCCCTCTCCAATGAAATCTGGGAGTTCAACGGTATTGTAGTCTAATTAAGAGTCAGGACCAGAAATAAGAGGATCCGTGCCCGGAGATAGTTTAGGCTAAACTGAAATAGATCAGTACAGAGAAGTCACTCACTAGGGTGAAGACAAAACTCGATCTGATTAGAAAGGACGTGTACAAGTAAAAGCTTTCAAAGGTACAGCATAACATGAATACAGAGACACGAGACTTTATACATTTGACAGCTATTCAAACCTAAAAACAACAATACCCTCAAAGGGTTGGTAAATCAAACAAGATTCAGCATAAGTATCAAATGTATCTATATTGAATATATTGCATATACAAACACAGAAGTGAAAGCATAAGTGAATGCATGAATAACAAAGCCACCAATGGCAAGAAACTATAAGTCCCACGCAGGGGTTAAGTCATCATAATTAAAGTACATCAATTCAAAGTTCAATTAAATTATATCATGAAATCCCTTAATGGGGAAGCAAGCAAGGACGCGGAGGAGTAGATTGGCACTCTTCCAAGGAGGATAAACAGGCCGACGGAGCCGCCTATGCGTGTTTAAGGCCAAGAATTCCGTTTCACCGAGTGTCCGGTTTTATCAAGGCAAATCCAAAAGTAGCGTCCAGTATCATCAGTAAATATCCATCATGACCCAGGCACAGTAGCCGATCGCGGGTGACCTTTGGGTGACCCCAAGGGCCATCCAGTCCAATCCCATGTCAGCAATAAGTCACAATCAAAGCACTCCTGATAGACAGCCTCTGCAGAAAAGCCTCCAGAGAAGGAGACTCCACCACATTCCCAGGCAGCCTATGCCACTCTCCAGGAAGTTCTTCTTAATCTTTTCAGTTGAATCTCTTTCCCTGCCATTTGAAATCATTGCTCCCTTGTGCCCTGGTCTCTAGAGCAGCAGAAAGTCAGTTCCCCCCTCCTTTTAAATCTTGAAACATGGTTCTCATGTTCCCTCTCTACCTTCCCTTCTCCTGACTAAACATCCCCCAGAAGGAAAGGAGGAAGGAAAAAGAGAAGAAAGGGAGGAAGAGGAGGGAGGGAGGAGAAAGAGAGAGGGGGGAGTACAAAAGGGTGGAGGGGAAGGAAGAAGGGAGGGAGAAAGAGGAAGGAAGGAAGGAAGAAGAGAGATGGAAGAAGGGAGGAAAGAGGGAAGGAAGGCAGGACAAAAGGATGGAAAGGAAGGAAGCCGAGAGGGGGAATGAGGGAGGGTAGGAGGAAGGCCTGAGAAAAGAGCCCAAGGGGCCACATCAGGCCCACAGGCCTGAGTTTGCCATTCCTGATATATAGGAATAGAATAATGTTAACAGATATAAGGTAGGTAGAAAGGGTTTGGATTTTATTAAAGGTTTGGAAACAATATAGTCTTTATGGAGGAACTGCATCCACTGGTCCGCTGTTGGCAGGCATGTAGCCAGAGGGGGGGCTAAGGGGGCTTCAGCCCCCCCCCCCCAAATTCTCAGGGTGGTCCGCGAAAAGGCCTTACTGGTACATTATTTAAACTGTTATGTTTATTCATATCATGATCTGATCACCATGCTCATTATATCCCACATTAATGGGGTTATTGGGATAACAATACAAAAGGTTTGCTAGGTAGACCCTCTTCCACCCAGTCTCAGCCCCCCACCCGAACCAAACTCAGCCCCCCGAAACAAAATCCTGGCTACGGCCCTGGCTGTTGGTATCCTTCTTTTCCAGAATTGTGGAAGTTCAGAGAAGAATTTAAAAAGAGATTAAAACTATGTTTTTATTCTGATACTCTGGGGGAATTATAAAACATTGCAGATGGGTACCGTGTTTGAGAACATTATGGCAATTTTCTAGCTGTTGTGTGCCATTATAGACATAGCTGCCTTCAGGTTTTCAGATGCAACAACATGGAGGCTCCTTTTGAAATTTAGTGCAGCTTGTCTAAGAAAAAGGCAGGTAAACTCCCATAGGACATAAACAGCCTGAGATATCTGAACATTTAGTACCAAAGGTCTCCTCTCCCTAGTTTTACACAACCTTGCACCTTACTTTCATCCCCTGCCTATAGAAAAAGGGATCCCTTCCCAGCACCAGATATATGGCAAAGTTTTGCAAACCCAGAGGGGCAATGTCTACACAATAGCAAACACAAAAATGGATCAAGGCTGCTCATTGTGTGGCGCACAGGTGACAACATAGAGAAGGAGAATTCAAAGACTTATAGCCATGTTATGGTGCTTCTGCACTCTAGAATTAATGCAATTTGACACCATTTTAATGCCAAATGAAGACATCTGCCCTTGTGCTTTGCTACTCTGCTCCCAAGTACGCATGCCCAGTGTGGAATACATCTCAGCATGTTAAAAGAGTGGTTGTGCCTCTTAATGAGACATGTCAGATTATCACAGGATGTCTACACCCAACACCACTGGAGAGATTATACTGTTGTTTAGACAGTATTGCACCACCTGACATCTGCCAGGATATAGCAGCCTATAATGAAAAGACCAAGGCAGTGACATTTCCAGCCCATCCTCTGTTTGGATATCAACCACCAAGCCAACGCCTTAAATCAAGAAATAGTTTTCTAAGATCTACAGAGACACTCGCAGGAACACCTCAACAAGCGGGAGTCCCAAAGTGGCGGACGAAAACCTGGAACCTCAGTCAGTGGCTGAGACCAGATGAGATACGTGCTGGAAGAGGATGAGATGATCCAATTTGTGAACGCTGTCCAGATGCGGGGCACGAGTCAAAACAAGGCCCAGGAAGAGAAGCTGGAGCTGTCAGAGGCCGAGCTCAAGAAGCTCTCCATTCAGGAGGTGCGCCGGAGCCTGCCTATCTTCCCCTACCACAAAGACCTGCTGGCTGCCGTTGCCGAACACCAGATACTCATCATTGAAGGGGAGACCGGCTGCACTCTGGTACCATGAGATTCAGAGCCAACCTTAAGAAATGGGGCCACAAAGTGGACTCCACAACATGTGAGTGCAGAGAAGAGCAAACTACAGACCACGAACTACAATGCAGTCTGAGCCCTGCCACATGCACAAAGGAGGACCTTCTTACAGCGACGCCAGAGGCACTCCAAGTGGCCCGTTTCAGGTCAAAAGGACATTTAGTATAATGCCAAGTTGTGTTTTACATACATTATAACCGTACCCACAATTCTCTTCTGACATGATAAATAAATAAATAAACTACAGAATCATGGAAGTTGTAGTTTGATGAGGCACCAGCACTTTTGGGCAAAAAAGGCCAAGAGGTTTTGTAACACTACATGCCATTTGGTGTCAGGCTGTATTGATTCTATAGTGTAGAAGCACCCTTGACTTCTGTGCTTTAATAAATCTGTATTTGACACATCTATCAAAGATATTTCTATTTATTTCTTTATTTATTTACTATATTTCTATACCGTAATTCTCAGCCCGAGCGCAACTCAGGGGCAGTTTACAAAACAGCACGATTTGATGCCACAATGATATAAAAACAATTAAAAGCATATAACATATGTAGAAGTCCACAAACAATAAAATCAATAAAAACATAATTCCTCTGCATCTCATTACCAAACTCATTATCCGATTGCAATTGTCCAGCCGTTCCAAGGTCAAGAAATTATCTGCTACACGGCATTTGAGAAAGCCTGCTCACAAAGCCAGGTTTTGACTTTTTAATGAAATGTTAAGAAGGTGGGAGCTGATCTAATGTCCCTAGGGAGGGCGTTCCACAGCCAACACACTGCAGGCTGACTCTGCCAGGCAGAGAAGAGAAGCAAATGCCAAGGAAGGAAGGAAGGAAAGAAGGAAGGAAGGAAGGAAGGAAGGAAGAGGGGGGGAAGAAGGAAGGAAGGGGAAGTGAAGGGAGGGAAGGTGAAGGGAAGCAAAGGGGAAGGAGGAAGGAAGGAAGAGGAGGGGAGGGGGAAGGGAAGGGAAAGGAAGGAAGGAGAAGAGAGGAAGGCAAGAAGAAGGAAGAAAGGAAGAGGGAAAGAAAAAGGAGGGAAGGAGGGAAGAAAATAAGGAGGGAGGAGGGAAGAAGGGGAAAAGAGGAAAGAAAGAGGAGGGAAAGAAAGAAGGATGGAAGCATAGAGGTGGGACAGAAGGGGGAAGGAAGAGGAAGGGAGGAAGGGAAGGGAGGGAGATGGGAGGAAGGGATGGAGGGGAAGAAGGGAGGGAGGAATGGAGTAGAGGGCAAGAAGGAAGGAAGATAGGAAGAGAGGGAGGGGAAGAAGGGGAGGGGGAAGGGAAGGGAGAGGAAGGAAAGGAAGGAAGGAAATATAAGGGAAAGAAGGAATGAGGAAAAGAAAGAGGAAGGAAAGAAGGAAGGAAAAGAGAGGAAGGCAAGAAGAAGGAATAAAGAAAGGTGGGAAAGAAAAAGGAGGAAGGAAGGAATGTGGAGGGAAGAAAGAAGGGGAAAGAAGGAAAGAAAGAGGAGGGAAAGTAGGAAGGATGGAAGAATTAAAGAGGGAAAGAAGGGGGAAAGTGGAAAAGAATAAGGAAGGAAGGAAAGGGAGGGGAGGGGAAGGAGAGGGGAGGAAGGAAGGGGAGGGATGGAGGGGAGGAGAAGAAGGAAGGAAGGAAGGGGAAGAGAGGGAAGGTGAAGGGAAGAGGAAGGAGGAATGAATGGGAGGGGAGGGCAGGGTGGAAGGGAATGAAGATAGGTTAAGGGAAAGAAGGAATGAGGAAAAGAAAGAGGAGAGAAAGAAGGAAGGAAGGAGAAGAGAGGAAGGCAAGAAGGAAGAAATGAAGCAGGGAAGGAAGGAAGAAAAGAGAAAAGACTGAAGGAAGAAGGGGAAAGAAGGAAAGAAAGAGGATGGAAAGAAGGAAGGATGGAATAATAGCTGAGGGAAAGAAGGGTGAAGGAAGGAAGGAAGGAAGGAAGAGAAGGAGAGGGGAGGGAGGGAGGAAGGGGAAGGGAGAGGGAGGGGAGGGAGGGGAGGGAGGAAGGGGAGGGGACGGGGGGACGGGAAGGGAGGGAAAGGAAGGAAAGATAAGGGAAAGAAGGAATGAGGAAAAGAAAGAGGAAGGAAAGAAAGAAGGGAAAAGAAGGAAGGAGAAGAGAGGAAGGCAAGAAGAAGGAAGAAAGGTAGGATGGAAAGAAAAAGGAGGGAAGGAAGGAAGGAGGAGGGAAAGAAGTAAGGATGGAAGAATAGCTGAGGGAAAGAAGGGAGAAGGAAGGAAAGAAGGAAGGAAAGAAGGAAGGAAGGAAGGAAGGAAGGAAGGAAGGAAGGAAGGAAGGAAGGAAGGAAGGAAGGAAGGAAGGAAGGAAAGAAAGAAAGAAAGAGGAGGGAAAGAAGGAAGGATGGAAGAATAGCTGAGGGAAGGAAGGAAGGAAGGAAGGAAGGAAGGAAGGAAGGAAGGAAGGAAGGAAGGAAGGAAGGAAGGAAGGAAGGAAGGAAGGAAGGAAGGAAGGAAGGAAGGAACCGCGCGCATTGGAATATTTGAGTTACGGAGGAAGAAGAACCCAGAGAAACCCTGCCCTGACTATGGGAAAGGGCAGAAGGGAAACGGGGCCAGGAAGCCTGATGGCACCACGCCCTTTGCGCTCTCTTTCCCGGGATTGATGGTCTGAAGGCGGATCCATCTCTCACCTGAGCACGGTCTGAGGGCGAAGTCCGGGGCACTCCTTCGACTGGTGACCAGTTGGGTCTCAGCCGGGACATAACTCGCTACCTTCCCGACCCTCCTCGATGTCCTGGAGGAGCTTCTTCAGATGGCCATTCACAAAGGTGGTCGCCTCCTTGGAAGGGGGTCCCACCTCCCCAAATACCCGGGATGAGTCTAGACGCTCCGGCATCGGAGCAGAAAAGGAAGCGGGCGCCTCGGAGTCAGAAGGCTGTGGAATGCTCTCCCTGACGATCTGCAATCCACCTCGTCCCTCCTGGCATTCCCTCCTGGAAAAAAGTAAAATCCTGGCTGTGGGACCAGGCGTTTGCACACCAGCACAAGGCAGCACTTTAGATGGGATTTTAATGGAAAGTGGATGAATAGGGCCAATGCTTTTATGGACAGAACATTATTTTTAATCTGGAATGAATGCGTATGATGCTAATGTAATTGTATTTTAATGTATTTTAATGTATTTCAATTGTTGAAGGGTTCTGAGGTCTTATATTGTTACTGTGTGGTCATCGAATTGTGCCTTACTGTAAGCCGCTCTGAGTCCCCCCTCGGGGGTTGAGAAGAGCGGGGTAAAATCCTGAAATAAATAAATAAATTACACACTATACAATGAGTGATATACATAGAATTGAGAGCGACCATTTAATTGTATGCTCCTATTTGCAGACATCCATACAACTCAAGTGTCAGCAGACTCAGGCTATGGATTCCATGAAGAATTCGAGGGCTGTTTCAAGTGCTCTCATTATCTGAGGAAGGTAAGCTGCTGGGATCATCTGATTCATATTACCCATTTACAGGAGCAATGCACAGACAGATCTTCTTTCAAATGTTGGTTTACTGGGTTTAAATTTCTCACACACTTTGAAAAGTCTCTCTTACCCCTCCATTCAGACCGGTGCAGCCATCACATAGTTTAATGTTGCTCCTTATAATTCGATGCATCTTGTTGCTCTCTCATTCAAACATTCTCCAACGAAAAATTACAATAGAAAACTGACACATTACCATTTGTTTGGAGAGTATCTTGTTTCTTTTACAGCCTTCTCTGTTAAGGTTCCCATTATTATTATTATTATTTAAAAACTATAGCATTATAGTACAACAGTGGTAAGAAATTGCACCATTCCTGTCTGAGGAAGGAGGAGGGCGCTCTATTTCAGTCTGCCGCAGTTCTCACAATAGAGTTCTTTCTATGTACATATGAGGGGCGTTCATTAAATATTTCCCCTGACCCACTTCGATTTATCACAGGATGCTGAAACTGCACGTGTGTCTCTATAGGTTACGTGCCAATTTACAACTCAGAACTGATAACGGTTTTGATTTTACAGTTGCTGAAGTAGTGTGAGGTTTGATAATGGACCCAGTGGAATACAGAGCAGTCATCAAATTCCTTTCCTTGAAAGGCCACACACCAGAGGAGACATTTGATGAGATGAAAGAGGTTTATGGTGATGATTCCACCATCATATGATTTAGTTAAGAACTGACATTGTCAATTCAAATGTGGTTGGACTTTGGTGCAAACAACTCCAATTCCAGGAGGCTCCCACTCTGCTAGTGATGAACATACCATCCCACAAGTTGAGGTTGCCATTTTGAAAAATCATTGCGTAACCATTTGCTACCTAGCCCAAAACGTGAAGATTACTGTGGGGTCTGTGGTAAAAATCATCCAAGACTATCTTCACATGCATAAAGTATTCACTCGCTTGGTCGCTTGGCTACTCACACCTTTCCAGAAGCAGGAATGAGTTGAATGATCTCAGGCTCTATTGGCAATGTGCCATGGAAACCAAGAGGATTTTTTCAAGACTGATCACACAGGATGAAAGCTGGGTCCAATGCTATGATCCTGAGACTAAAGTCCAGTCAATGCAATGGAAGCACCATGACTCACCGCCTCCAAAGAAGGCACGTGCCCAACTCTAGGCAGGCAAGATCATGCTCACAGTATTTTGGGACCAGCATGGAGTAGTATTGATGGATTTTTCTAGGAAAGGGAACCATGGCTACGGTCGTCCACGCTCTGGTCACATCCCGAATAGATTACTGCAACGCACTCTACGTGGGGCTGCCTTTGAAGACAGTTCGGAAATTGCAATTAGTCCAGCGGGCGGCAGCCAGATTGCTAACGGGAGCTACATACAGGGAGCATACCACCCCCCTGTTGTGTCAGCTCCACTGGCTGCCTGTCCAATTCCGGGCTCAATTCAAAGTGCTGGTTTTGACCTTTAAAGCTCTATACGGTTCTGGCCCAGCTTACTTGTCCGAACGCATCAGCCGCTATGTCCCACCTCGTAATCTAAGATCATCCGGGGAGGCCCTGCTCTCGCTCCCGCCTACGTCTCAGATGAGGCTGGTGGGGATGAGAGATAGGGCCTTCTCGGTGGTGGCTCCCCGCCTGTGGAATGCGCTTCCTATTGATGTACGAGCCACCACATCCCTCCTGGCCCTCAGGAAAAAGTAAAATCCTGGCTGTGGGACCAGGCATTCGTACACCAGCACAAGGCAGTATTTTAGATTGGTTTTTAATGAAAGTGGGTGATTATGGCCAATGTTTTTATGGACTGAACATTGTTTTAATCCAGAGTGAATGTGTATGGTGCTAATGTAGTTGTATTTTAATGTATTTTTAATGTATTTTAATTGTTGAAGTGTTTTGGGGTTTATATTGTTATTATGTGGGCATCGAATTGTGCCGTACTGTAAGCCGCTCTGAGTCCCCCCTTGGGGGTTGAGAAGAGCGGGGTAAAATCCCGAAATAAAATAAATAAATAATCACTGGGGCATACTATGCTTCACTGCTGCAGAAATTGCAGGAGGCCATCCAAATCAAAAGATGTGGCATGCTCTCCAAAGGTGTCCGCCTTCTGCAAGACTATTTTGTTCTTGCTTATCTTCTTATCTAATTGGATTTACCTATTTCTTTAAAGTGCTTTTTACTTTGCTGCTTTTTAATTATCTTCAATAAAAGGATTTTTTTTCTCTATTCAGTGGTGTGGTGTTTAAAGTCAGAGGGCTTTTCCTGTCCTGAGTGCAACAAAAGGAATATATGGTCACTCTCCAAAGGCACAAAAGAAAAGCCAAGTTTTTAGATCCTTTTTAAAGGCTGCTAGGGTGGGGGCTTGCCTAATCTCACCAGGTAGCGAGTTCCACAGCCGGGGGGCCACAGCGGAGAAGGCTATCTCCCTCGTTCCCACAAGTCATACCTGTGATGGAGGAAGGGGTGAAAGGAGGGCCTCCCCTGAGGATCGAAGGGATTGTGCAGGTTTGTGATCGATGTGGTCACGAAGGTAGGCGGGTCCCAAACAGTTAAGTGGCTTTATATCAATTTTGTCATCTCCAGGAGCCATATGGGATGGTCCAGACTTTGCTTCTACCATTTCCAGAGCAACTTTAAAAACATTTTCCATCATATAAGATGTAAGAAGAACTTTCCTCCATGTTTCTCACATTGATGAATGCAGTGTATAGGGGTTTCTTTCTCTGATCAAAACAGTCTATTGCATATGGTTAAGACAAACAGAGATTTTTTAAAAAAATATCTAGAGTTACAGCACAGTAGTAGTAAACTGTAATGGCTTTATTCCCATCCTTGTTTCTTTGGAGCAAGATCCACCCTCTGGTGCACACATTGGTTCACTGGACCCTTTTCATACCAAACAATTACATCACTACAGTTCTCATTAACTTGTCACAGATACATTCATTGAAAACCTGGGATTTGCACTTTGATGAGGCACTAGAACTCTCTGTCAAAAAAATCCAATTACCCTTCCCTAAACTACAAATCTCAGGAATGACATAAGATGAAGCAAGTGGAATCATATTGCGATATGTACGAAGATTTCCCCTGACCCAATTCCTGTGGACTGAGAGTAATTAAACTTGGCAAAGTTATTAGTTCTTCTCTACATAGGTGACACTCAAGGGCATACACTTCTCCCATCATTTTAAGCAACTGTGAACACCTCACTTGTAGAAGTTGACAGGTTGCTCCAAAAGCTACATTGTGACTTCGGAAATCAGAGTCTCATCATCTGAAAAATGCTTGTCCCTCAAAAATAACTGCTTTGTTGGAAAGAGGCGGAAGTCCAATAGTGTGAGGTTGGGTGAATAAGGGGGGTGCAGTAGAATTTCAAAGCCACAGGATAATGCTTCCATTTGGGCAACATGTGAGTTGTGAACTGGGGCATTGTCTTGCAGAAGGCAGACACCTTTGGAGAGCATGCCACATCTTTTGATTTGGATGGCCTCCTGCAATTTCTGCAGCAGTGAAGCATAGTATGCCCCAGTGATCATGGTTCCCTTTCCTAGAAAAATCCATCAATACTACTCCATGCTGGTCCCAAAATACTGTGAGCATGATCTTGCCTGCCTAGAGTTGGGCACGTGCCTACTTTGGAGGCGGTGAGTCATGGTGCTTCCATTGCATTGACTGGACTTTAGTCTCAGGATCATAGCGTTGGACCCAGCTTTCATCCTGTGTGATCAGTCTTGAAAAAATCCTCTTGGTTTCCATGGCACATTGCCAATAGAGCCTGAGATCATTCAACTCATTCCTGCTTCTGGAAAGGTGTGAGCAGCCAGGGGACCCAGCGAGTGAATACTTTATGCATGTGAAGATAGTCTTGGATGATTTTTACCATAGACCCCACAGTAATCTTCACGTTTTGGGCTAGGTAGCAAATGGTTACGCAATGATTTTCCAAAATGGCGACCTCAACTTGCAGGATGGTATGTTCATCACTAGCAGAGTGGGAGCCTCCTGGAATTGGAGTTGTTTGCACCAAAGTCCAACCACATTTGAATTGACAATGTCAGTTCTTAACTAAATCATATGATGGTGGAATCATCACCATAAACCTCTTTCATCTCATCAAACGTCTCCTCTGGTGTGTGGCCTTTCAAGGAAAGGAATTTGATGACTGCTCTGTATTCCACTGGGTCCATTATCAAACCTCACACTACTTCAGCAACTGTAAAATCAAAACCGTTATCAGTTCTGAGTTGTAAATTGGCACGTAACCTATAGAGACACACGTGCAGTTTCAGCATCCTGTGATAAATCGAATTGGGTCAGACCTGATTACTATATGGAAGGTGGACTACTGAGAAATACCAGGAAAAGTTGGCGCAATTCAATAGGATTATGTTTTAGAAATCAGCAGATGTTGTGCTCTTATAGCCTGTGACTACAAACCACAGCTATTGTAAAAGACCTCACAACCTCTGAGGATGCCTGCCATAGATGTGGGTGAAACATCAGGAGAGAATGTGTCTGGAACGTGGCCAGACAGCCCAGAAAACTCACAGCAACCCCATTGTAAAAGAACTTTGTCTAACTAAAAAGATGGGGCTCCAGCCAAGAGATCTCTGGTTTGGGAACAAAATTGCACTAACTTCAGATGTGACGGCTTTGACATAAAATTACTGTTTTGTTACAGGATCATGCAAACCTAGTCATACCTGAAACAGTTTTGGACCCTCAAGGAAACAACATGTACAGGTGAGCACTAGTTTTCAAACTTTGTACTCTTCCGTTTTGTTTCCTGCATTTGAACGGAAATGTTTTCCACAAAGAATGTTCTCCATTTACTTGGATTTGCCAGTGACCAGATTAGGCTGAAGAAAGGAACATGTGCACTGCTTATATGTATGCAAGTATATTTAGTTCAGGCAACTGTGGTAGACAAACGGCTATGTTATGTTTTCAGAAGGCCTTGGAGGACTACATCCCAAATGTATGTATGACATGCTCCCCACCCATTGGAAAAATGTTTCTGGGCCTTCCTGGGCCATTAGAGGACATTTGGAGACAGCAATATTTATTCCTGAGTGACAGCCTATGCAATTCTCTTTGGTTACCTCTTCTCTGCCTTTACTCTCCCACAATAGACAGATCCTTCATGGGCCTTTTCTTCCTACCCAAGTAGGGGGCGGGGTTGAGATTCCTGCCTGGGGTAATGTAGCGGTATATCTGACTATGAGACAAAAGTCTGTACATTGAAGTCTCACTTGATTGTGTCTCCACCAGATTAACCTAGAAAAATGCCATTCAGGTAGTATTGTATTCCAAATGCATGGGGTTTAGTTGTGAAGCAAATACATTGCAGTGTCGTTCAGGAATACTTCAAATCCCTTGCCTAAATACATGGATTCCTGCTCAAAGTATTATTCCCTTTTGTCTTTCTTGAGCTGGTTACAAGGAGAGGTCAATCCCCCTGTTTAAACAGCTCCACTGGCTGCCAATAATCTTCCGGTCCCAATTCAAGGTGCAGGTGATCACCTACAAAGCCCTAAACAGTTCAGAACCTGCCTATCTTCGAGATCACATCTTCCCCTACGAACCAGGACGTACTTTAAGATCATCTGGGGAGGCTCTGCTCTCACTTCCACCGCCCTCTCAAGCATGGCTAGTGGGAACAAGAGAGAGGGCCTTCTTGATGGTGGTCCCTTGGCTCTGGAACTTGATACCCAAAGAGATCAGATTGGCACTTACCCTCTCCATTTTCCGCAAGGAGTTAAAAACCTGGTTGTTCCACTGTGCATTTGATTATATAGTTCACCAGATAATTGGATTGATCTAACCATAGCTCTTTACACCATTTCACTTTTGTTGGCCCTCCCCACTTGCACACCTACTACTGTAAGTCCCTAAGGACGTTTACCCTCCTAGCTATGACTCGAACTGAATTGAACCGTATTTTGTACTTTCCCCAGGCTCTATCTAGGAATGATTGCACATTTCCTGATCCCTCCATACTCAGCACCTAATCTTCAGCCATTTACTGTTTTTAAAATGTGTACTTGTGATTGTAACTGTTTTTATGATGTTATTGAGATTTTAATTTGTTTTCATTTATCTTATTGTGTATGTTTTTACTTAGTATTTTGGGCTTGTCCCTTGGTAAGCCGCTCGAGTTCCTTTGGGAAGATGGTGGCTGGGTATAAAAATAAAATTATTATTATTATTGCTATCAGATTGAACTGCACCGATGCCGGCTCCTTTCGCTGCTGTATTACTGATCTGATATTTGATGTGAGAGTAGCTGTCACTCTCACCTACTACTTTGATTCATGGTCACAGCATCTCAATGAAGAGCATAAAAAGCAGTGGGATATTGCTGGCCCTTTGCTCAACATCCACGCGGACCCCAACGAGGCTGTGGCAGCCGTTCACTTTCCTCACTTCCTTTGTCTTGAAGGTATGACTGGAAACAAAACTGAAAATATATAAAGACCTCTGGAGGGATATTAGATAGTGGCTCCTACCTAGATCTCAAAAGGCTATTAAGGGCTCATCCAGACAGGCCCAAAATACGGGACCTGTCTCAGTTTTTAACCAGAGGCATGCAAATGATGCTTCTGATAAAAAGAATTAATTTGGGATAAACCAAGGTTTCCTTTGTTTATGGCAAATTAATTAAATACCTTTTTAGAACCAGGCCTTCCTGAAAAGTCCAGGTCTAATGAAGTATTGGGCCTATGGCAGTGGTTCCCAACATTTTTTGACCAGGAACCACTTGACCAGGAACCACTTTGACTAGGGACCACTCTCCAACATTAGTACCAAAAGGGCTACAAATCGGTTTTTGGTCAACTTTAGATTTGGTTTGGTTATTTGGAAGCGCAGAGCTGTAAATGCTTTTCTAAGGGCTCTAGACATTAAGTCTTGAAGATATTGTTGACAGTATTGGTCACTCTTTAGCAGAGGATGCCAAGTGGTGCAGCCCTGCTGTTTACTAGTCTGCAAGTTGTCAATAGCATCCATCTCAAAGATTTTGTCTCTAATCTCCTTTTTGTTCAACTTCATTACGGTTGTTGTTGACCCATCAAAATACTGGTGGAGCTGAGCTAACGTGCTTCACTCTTTCCAGCTAGAAAAGGTTCTTCTACATCTGTCATGATCTGTATTCACATGGTCCTAAGAGCCCAAGCTCTGACATAAATCTAGAACAGTTGTTCCCAACCTTTTTTTTAACCAGGGTCCACTTGACCAGGGACCACTCCAACATTAATACCAAAAGGATTAAGAATTCGTTTTTGGTCAACTTTAGATTTGGTTTGGTTATTTGGGGTGCTGATTCTGAAAATTGCATTGGATAGACGACATCAGCTCTAGTTTCTGATAAAGAACATATGCCATCTGCTTGTCCACAGAAAACCATATTTAATAATCTAGATTTGATGTGGTCTAGCCAAGGGGGTGGAGCAACAGGGAAGGAGTGGCAGGTGGCATGAAAGAAGTGGAAATAAACGGGATGAGATTTTCATCCTCACAGCCCACGGGTGGTCCGTGGCTCACAGGTTAAGAATCACTGGCCTATGGGGGTGACTTCTGGGATTGCGGAATGCGACCCCGGGATCTGTTCATACAGCCATCCCACATCTTTTGGGATCCCGGAGGACACAAGGAGAGGCTTCATGAAGGCCAGGGGCCTTTTTAAAGTAAGTGTTAGGAGGTAAATCAGGAGGCTTCAGCATGACTTCATGCTATCTCAATTCCAATTAGGATAGCATGTAGCCACCCCCCTGCCCATAAGGCCCAGGTTTGGGTTGGTGAGTGGGGACTACAACCAACGTCGAAGCAGGTTACTTTTGTTAGGTAAAACTACCCTAAAATCAAGCAGAGCATCCAATAATAAACAGGATCCAAAAGTTGAGCATCAGCTCATTAGCGAGCAGAACGTGAAGTGCTGTGTGATGTGGCTATAAAGAATGAAGACCTTAGGAGACAAGCAGAGTCCAATCTTTAAAAATCACAAAATATTTATTTACAATAATAAGAAACAACTGCATTTTAATAGTAAAGAACTGGGTCTGAGCTACTCTTAACACCCATCTCTTCTTAGGTTTCAAGAGAGGGAAAATCATCCAATCATTACATCTCTCCTGGCACACAAGCAGAGAGAAATCTCAAAGCACACAGAACATACTCTCCATACGAAACTGTAAAAAGGCAGATGTCAGATTTAAAAAGGCTGTAGTAGAAAAGTATCCATTTTAAACAACCAATCAGAATGAGAGCAGAAACAGAGAGGAGAGAAGAAATTAAATACATTCCAACTGTCATACAGGAGACATGGGCGAAGGGAAACCCTTAGTCCAGTGATGGGCAAACTTTTGAGCGTGGTGTGTCAAAATTCGCCCCAAAAAGCGAGCATAATTCGGGTGGTGTCACTTCAAGAAAAAACCCATAATTTTGCAATATTTAGTTTAAATAACAAAAAAATATAATTGTAATATATATAGCTATATTTAATAAACTTGATTTGTATCCCACCCTATCTCTGCATGGGGACTCAGGGTGGCTTCCAACATAGTAACAAGCAAACATTCAATTATTATTATTAACTTTATTTATACCCCGCACCCATCTCCCCAAGGGGACTCGGGGTGGCTTACATGAGGCCAAGCCCAATAACACATAATAACAACACAATAGCAATTATAAAAACAATACAATCAATAAAACTCAAACACAAGCAGTATCCGACAATTTAAAACCATTTCGGACGGGCCAAATGTGAATGTTAAAAATTTAAAATAAATAAATAGACACTGGGTGCAGACAGAGGTAGTTTGCATATAACAGGAAGGCTTCAGGGATAATATGGGGCAATCACCCAACAGGTAATTAAAGTTCTTCTGAGAACATTTGCAGAGATTGAACACAGCAGGGCATTATAATATTCACTTTATTCAGGGAAGGCACATTTGAACAGCCATGTCTTCAGGTTCAATGCCTGTATAAACAGAAAACCATAACAATTCTAAACAAAAAAGGCAATACTAAACATTGTACAATAAGTTAAAATAAACAGTTGCATTAAATAAATAACATTAAAAGAAAAATTAAAAAAACAGCCCTGGTAAACTATCATATCAGTTCACTTTCGCTTTCTGTCAGGGTTTTCCTATTGATGCAGCCTAGAATGGCATTGGCCTTTTCAGCTACAGCATTACACTGGTGGCTCATGTCCCGCTCATGGTCAACTAAGACTCCTTTCATAGAATCCTAGAGTTGGAAGGGACCTCTAAAGGCCATCAAGTTCAACCCCCTTAATTGTACCTTCATGCAGGTAAAGCACAATAAAAATGTGCATTGTGATTGTGGGCTTGTCCTCTTGTATGCCGCCTCGTCCCTTCGGCGAGATAGTGGTGGGGTATAAAACTAAAGTTGTTGTTGTTGTTGTTGTTATATATCACCCCCGACAGATGGCAATACATCCTTAATAATAATAATAATAATAGCAATAGTAATAGAGTTGGAAGGGACCTCTAAAGACCATCCCCCTTCTGCCTTCATGCAGCTGAAGCACAATCAAAGCACCCCTGACAGATGGCCAGGGCCGGCCCCGCCCATTCCGCCGCCTAAGCGGTCGCGTAGGGCGACGAACTGGGAGGGCGCCGCCGCGCCGCCATCTCGCCCGCCCGCGCTGCACCTCCGCAGCCAGCTGCGCTGCTGCCGCTGGCGTGCGCGCGGCCTGGCGGGACGCCCTCGCGGCTGGGCAGGACGCCGCCGCCCCGCGCGTGCGCCCCACTGTGCGGGACGCCCTCGTGCGGCCGGGCAGGACGCCACCGCGCATGCGCAGCTGGGCGGGACGCCATCGCCAAAAAGTTGGAAGCGACCCCAAGGGCCATCTAGTCCAACCACCTTCATGCAGCAGAAGCACAATCAAAGCACCCCTGACAGATGGCCACCCAGCCTCAATGGTAGTAGTCGTAGTAGTAGTAGTAGTAGTAGTAACACTTTCCCTCCTTCCCCCCCTTGCGGTGCACGGGCTTCCCTCAGCAGCGGCAGCAGAGAGAGCCCCAGCGGCAGGCTTTTCTGCGGCCTTGCTCTCCTCCCCTGTCCATGCATGGCCACGGTGGTGGGGACAGCGGCGGAAGAAGGCAGAAAGGCCACACGTGGGGTGGGGGGGGAGGGAAAGGTGCGCGCCTCTCCCCTTCCTCTTTCGCCCCGTGCGCACCTCCCTCGGTGGTGGAGGCAGGAAAGGTGAGTGAGGGAGAAGTGTGCCGATAAAGGGGCGCACGGGGCATGGGAGGAGGGAAAGTGTTGTTACTACTACTACTAGCGGCACATGTCAGTCAAAATAGCTACGCGTGTCATAGGTTCACCATCAGGGGTCTATACTAAACTAACTGCTCCTTGTTGAGGCCTTGAGACTTGGGCAAAATAGGGTTGAATTCCAACAACTTTAATCTGCTACAGAGAGAGAAACCAGTGAAAATCCCTATAAAACACAGTATATGGCATTTATATTATTGCATTCTCAGACATGACTATGGGAGCATCTACACTTTCACTGCCATGGCTTCATGCTATGGGATCCTAGGAACTGTAGTTTAGCTTTCTCTGCCAGAATCACTAAACTACAACTCCCAGGATTCCAGAGCATTGACCTATAGTAGTTAAACTTGTGTCAAACTGTTAATTCTACAATGTAAGTGCACCTCGTGAGTGTCAATAATTTTAATAATGTTAGAACCTCCTCCACACCAAGTGACCTAAACCAGTTGCTGTTAATGAGGGTTTCCTCTGTATTCCTTTGGCAGAGGAAGACTATTTCAGACTCCATATTGCACATTTCAATAAAGGAGAGATGAGCGTGGAGTCCCCAAGCTCAGTGTGGCCATATTATGTGGAGATGGAAAATCCCACATTGTCTCCTCTTGGAGTTGTTTACAAGAAGCCATGGTTTAAACTAAAGAGCAAGATCCATGCAGTGGCACTGCTGTACCAAGACATTCAAGTCCCATTCCTGAAATTACATTTCTACCTCCTTCCTAATGACTCTTCCTTAAGAATGGTAAGCGGAAACTTCTAACTTTCCTAAGTGTTGCATGTTAGTAGGTGGCAAGGAGAATCGTGCATCAGGTTTTTCATTATAACCTTTGTGAAAGTGGTTTTCAATTCTCAGATATCAGTAGCTTGGAAATAAAGGCTGTGACCAGATTATATGTTGGTCACAATAGCTAGCTTCTGCTGGCAAGGGATTTATGGCTCTTTAGTGGAACCTGAAGCCATTATCATACACCAGTTAAATTTCAAACAAGTAGTAGATGATCTACATTTCAGAGCTGCACAATTCTTCTGGTAAAAACAGGGGTCATGGACAAAGAGGGGCAATGCTTGGGTTGGGAGGGTATAAATTGAGCTGGTGCACTACATTGAAAACACAATCACCTTTTTGAAAGCACTTTCAGCAAGGTAGTGAGCTATCAAGAGTAGCTAACCTGACTACGCTACAAGGACAGGTTTGTAAAACCAGGTCCTTGTGCAGTAAAGTCCTTAATGTCTCTCTGCATGCCTGAAATATGCCATGCAGATGATCAGTAAAGAACAAGAAGTTTACTCTTCATAATGCAGAGCAACATATATACAATTATGTGAACAGTTGCATTGACTCACACAGTGTTCTTTTAGAGCGATTTAAAATGATCCAAACTGTGTCCATGTGAAAGATCTTCTTTTAGTAGCCAAGAAGCAAATCAATCTGTCTCTCTGTGTGTCGTCGGGCTTCTGGAAAATGTAACAGTATCCAACAGTCCTAGGCTCAGCCATCTCCCCGGGCAAACCTCAACCAATCAGCTTCATGCATTTTATTTTCCAGTTGACACACGTACATTAACTGATTTTTTACATGCTTTAACGATTTTGTTCTTTCTTCCCAGGCTGTTGATGAGCATGAACTGAAGTATAATACACAGAGAATTCGAGAACCATCTGAGACGAAAAAGGCACTGACTATTGGAGACAATTTTGTTCTGAAAAACACATCTGGTTTCACCATCTATCCAGAGGTGAGACTCATAAATTTTGCCAGCATACCAACTTTGTATTGCTACTCGTTTAAGATTCAGTTACATTTTATTTACATGAGGGGATTATCCTTTACTTATATTAAGTTTGGACCCAACCTCTTCCCATTTGAAATAACAAAGCTGAGCTAAGTGAAAACCTGTGAGTTAAGTAATAGTGACACACTCTGAACTCTCGCCCACTTCCGCAGGACTTGCAGTTTAAATACCTGCCTACAGACATGGAGCAGCAGTACCTTGAATTGTCTGCAGATGACATGAAGAAGACACTACAGCTTTCCTTGATTGAAAAGCTCTCGGATACAAAAGTCTGGGGGGCCGTCATAAGAAAAGGTGTCAAGGGAGCAATCCATAATTGAACCAAAGCATTGGATTTAGGATTGAGACAACTAGCCCACCCAGTTTCTCTCTCTGATACTCTCTTTTTCCTCTTTTCTTTCAGAAGAATGGAATAGTACTATTTTATCTCCCATAGAAGGTGAGAAAGACTCATGGGTATGTCCAGTTCTTGAAGATGCAAAATGTGTTTACATGAGGGACTCACACCACCCTAGGAGCACAAGGTCAATTGCAGCCTTGATTTGGTCCTAGAAGTATTAGTAAGATCCTACATAAACGGATATTGCCCATACTTCTAGGTCAGTGGTTCTCAACCTGTGGGTCCCCAACTGGTTTGGCCTACAACTCCCAGAAATCCCAGCCAGTTTACCAGCTGTTAGGATTTCTGGGAGTTGAAAGCAAAACATCTGGGGACCTACAGGTTGAAAGCCACTGTTCTAGGATAAGTTTGTGCCATTGCTCCCGGGCTATCAATACCTTGTAAAAAGGGCAAGGATGTGGTCTATCTATCCCGAGGGATTGCTTTTTTGCCTCCCTTTAAAGGCTCAGGGCTCCAAGGACCAAACTGAACTCTTTGGTTAACTCAAACACTTTATTGTTCACATAATTGTATATATGTTGCTCTGCATTATGAAGAGTAAACTTCTTGTTCTTTACTGATCATCTGCATGGCATATTTCAGGCATGCAGAGAGACATTAAGGACTTTACTGCACAAGGACCTGGTTTTACAAACCTGTCCTTGTAGCATAGTCAGGTTAGCTACTCTTGATAGCTCACTACCTAAGTGCTTTAACATGAGTTAACTTCACTCAGGCACTCTGCTTGGTTTCCCCCAAAATAACAACTGGTGACATAATTCCCAAAATGTGGTAGAAAAGTTCTTACTTTAAAGTTCCTTTTCTGTTTAGGTCCACAAAGCTTAACCAGAAGGCTCTCTGAGTCCTTTTTCTTCCAATGGCTTTGAGGTAGGGACACTTGCAGCCCCAATCAGATAGCCGAACCTGAAGTCATGAAGTCTTCCTCTAAAGGCCAAACTACTGGTTTGGAGGTGCTTGGAACTACGCAGAGTTACTCAGCCTTCTGATATGCTAAGCATTCTGCTTGAATTCCAAGGAAATCAGACTGGTATTGACAAATATCCTGACCAAGGGCCTGGGCTGGCGAACCTTCAGACACGTCCTTATAGGAGGGTTCCTGGTAGACTATATAATGTAAAAATAGCTTGTTCCCCAAATCCCTGAGTGGCAGATGCTAAGGACCAATCAATGCAACTAAACCTCTTGCAAAACTGTGCAGGCTGCAAAAACACAGTTTAACAATGCAAACCTTTTAAGAACTCAAGACTTTCCATGCAAGTGGCACTCACCGCGCGTCACAAAGTTATAGCAACATGCTCCACCTACGTAATGGCATATGTTCATAGTAGCCTTGATTTGGTCCTAGAAAGTATGCTCAAGACTCTACACCAGTGGTTCCCAAACTTTTTGGCCTACTGCTCCCTTTCCAAAAAACAATTTACTCACTGCCCCCTAGAAATTAATTTTTTTTTAAAAAAATAGCAATTAAACAGAAAGATATATGTATTAATACAGTGGTACTCAACCTTTCTAATGCTGTGACCCCTAAATAAGGTTCCTCATGTTGTGGTGACCCCCAAACATATTTTCGTTGCTACTTCATAAATAATTTTGCTACTCTTACGAATTCTAATGCAAATATCTAATATGCAGGATATATTTTTATTGTTACAAATTGAACATAATTAAAGCATAGATATTAATCACAAAAACAGTATGTTTGGGGGAGTATGGACAACAGATGATGGGATTTGGAGTACCTTCAACCATTCAGCTCTGATTTCCACAGACCAGAGTCCCCCACAAATGACAGACCTGGACCAAACTTGGCACACAGAACCCCCATAACCAACAGAATATACTGGAGAGGTTTGGCAGTGATTTAGGGAAGATGTAGTTCATCTACATTCAGAGAGCAAAAGTGAACCCAAACCACTAAGGATCTGGACCTAACTTGGCACAAATATGCATTACATCAAAATTTGAACACTGGTGGAGTTTAGGGAAAATAGATCTTGACATTTGGGAGTTGTAGTTGCTGAGATTTATAGTTCACCTACAATCAAAGAGCATTTTGAACTCCACCAACAATGTAATTGAGCCAAACTTGGCTCACAGAACCCCCATGACCAACAGAAAATACTGGAGGGGTTTGGAATGAATTGACTGATTTAGGGGACATGTAGTTCACCTCCATTTGGAGAGCACTACGAACCCAAACAACTATGGATTTGGATGAAACTTGGCACAAATACTCAATATGCCCAAATTTGAACACTGGTGGAGTTTTAAGAAAATAGTCCTTCTCATTTGGGATTTGTAGTTACTGGGATTTATGGTTTACCTACAATCAAAGAGCATTCTGAACTCCACCAACAATGGAATTTTACCAAACTCCCATGACCAACAGAAAATACCTCCCCTTTCCCGTTGGAGCGCTGAAAGCGGCGAAAAAAGGCAGTGGGGGAAGGAATGAAAGGCCCGCTGCCTCCTCCTCCTCCGCCGTTGTTGTTGTTGTTGGCCACCGAGAGGAGTCCGTTGGCGTGGGCCAATTTCTGCTGCTGCTGCTGCTGCTCCCCAGGCACCGAGTCCGAGGAGGCCTCGCAGTTTTGGGCACTGAGGCAGCCCAGCTCGGGGCCTGGAGGCAGCGGCGGAGAGGGAGGTGGAGGAGGCGAGGAGGAGGATGGTGGCGGCTGTTGTTGTGTGAAGGCTGCAATGCGAAGACCTCCGCGTCCTCCGACTCCAACTTGGACACCGGCGGAGCCTCCCCATAGCCTTCCCCGGCAGAGGCGGCGGAGGGAGCAGAAGAGCCCCGGGCTTCCGCGGGGAGAGCAGGCCTCACTTCTTAGTCCCCTCAGGCCACGGCTGCCCATCCCCTCCGCCGCCAGAGAGGGCCCTGAGGGGATGGGCAGCTGCGGCCTGAGGGGACGAAGAAACGAGGCCTGCTCTCCCTGTGGAAGCCCCGGGCTCTCCTGCTCCCTCCGCCGCCTCTGCCAGGGAAGGCCACGCTTTCTTCCGTGGTGGTGGGGAGGCTCCGCCGGTGTTGTCGGAGGAGGACGTGGAGGCCTTTGCACTGCAGCCTTCGCACTGCACTGCGTGTGGGGGCGAGAGTCAAAGCAAAGAGGGCGGGGCCAAAGAAGAAGGCCTCGCAACCCCTCCTAAATGGCCAATTGTTCACCGCTCCCTTACAGTCAATCATCACCCCCCCAAATGCTCCTATGGCTGTTACTGCACCCCTGGATCATGCCACCGCCTACAGGGAGCGGTACCGCCCACATTGGGAATGATGGCTCTACATCTAGTGAACATAGCTTGTGCTCACCTCCACTTTATTTGCTATCAAGACACGTCCATGGCTACCACAAAGAAGAGAGGAGAAGTGGCAATTATGTTATGAACCCAAATGCTTCCTGTTCTTTTGAAGCAGAGTGTTCAAAGAATAGTGATGTACATTAGATCAATGAGATACTTCAGAGACCAAATTTAGTTTTACCACTTTTATGTAACACTAGCTGTACCCGACACGCGTTGCTGTGCCCTATTTAGGAGATGCGAGAAAGTCTGAGTATGTAAGGGTTGGAATTGATGTTACTTATGGTCTTAGTGGGGTCATGGTTGTGTTGTTGTGGGTTCTGGTGGGTGGGATGTTGAAGTCCTGTGGAGTTGTTGGTGTGTGGTGTTCCTGGGGTTCTGCAGAGCTTGTGGATATACAATGTTTTTTGTCTTTCCGTCTGCTGTGTTGATGTAGAGGTTCTGTGGTTTCCCAACTCTGGAGCACGCTACGTAGAGTTGTCCGTGGGAGAAGCATTCTGTGTCAAGGTCTATGCCACAGATTTGTAGTGTTTGTCCTTGAGCCTTGTTTATGGTGATGGCAAAAGCTAGTGTAGTGCAGTGCCTTTCTGTTCTGGCGTTTGTTCTGCCCTTTTTTGTTTGATGTATGTAGCGTGTGTCGTCCGATGCTGTTCTTTTTAGGAGGCATGGCTTGTCTTTTGGGTCAGCTTATGCCTGTGTTGAAGGAAGGAATGGCATACAAATGGGTTGAGCAGTAAACGCAAGGTTGTGTTATGTGCGTATTGTGTTGTGTGTAGGTATTACTTTTTTGGTGAGTTAGTGAATGTTTGGTGGCATTGTGGGTGGTAGGATGTAGTGGAATGCTTGTGTGGGTGGGGTGTTTTGGGTGTTTGTGTGTGTTTGTAGAGTATCAGTGCAGTGTTGTGTTGTGGTTGGAGTATAGGTAGAGTTGGTTTTTGTTTGTGGTGGTGGTAGGTGTTGTGTGTGCAGGGTCCCGTAAGGTTGGGGGGATGGGTTGTGATAGGAAGTTGTGTTGTGTTGTGTGGGTAGGAATTGCTGGAGTATTGTGACTAGGACGTGTGTGTATTTGGAGGTGTGTGTGGTGGTGAGTAGTGAGTGCAGTCCTGGGTTTTGTGTTGGGGAAGTTGTCAGGTATTTGTGGGGTGTATTTTCTGTGTTTTGTGGTGACATAGTTGTCTTAGTCTGGCTGTGTATTGGTTGTGATTTGGAGGGTGTTGCTTTTGCCAGTGTGGTTTCTTTTTTGGGGGTTGTGTTGTAGGATTTTTTTTGTGGATTTTGCAAGTTTGTGTTATTCTGGGGTTATGTGTTTGTCAGTGGTGCCTGTGTCCCTGGTGCCCTATTTGTCTCCCTCCTAGATCTTGGCCTTGACAGTTTAACCCTCAAACACCAACTGACTGAACTGAAATCACTCAGCATTCTATCCTAGCCTTGGCTGGCTCTGCCCAGCGTTACTATGGTTACTCAGCCTCCCTGCATTTTGTGTGGGCCGATGTTGGCCAATGGGTTTCGCTGGCTGCTGCAGAGGATGCTGGGAAATGTAGTTTTTTTAATCGTTGTTTTGGGGGCCTTCTAGGTTTTGGGGGGAAAGTTTCTTTGCTAAAAACCTTCCTTGCCTGAGGCCTATTTTTGTTGGCAAGTTTGGTGTCTCTGCCTTGGAAGGTTTCTCTGTCTCTGTCAGTCATTCGATGATGGGTCCTCCTTTGTATAATAGATTTATTGATTAGAATCACATCAAGAGAGAGCTTTCATCCATTCATCTCAAACATCATACTCACAAACAGGCCTCTCAGAAGAAGGTGGTCGGTCTTTTCCTGGAGGGTCAGACACGCAGTTGCAGCAGTTCTTGAAAGTGTGCTGAATCTTGAAAGGCCCCTGCATTTTATAGCCTGAAGTTAGTCTTTCTTTGGATGAACATGTTGTACCCTTCTCATGGTTTCAAAACATTCACATTCCAGGTCATATGACTTATCGGGTACCTCCTGCACACTTTATTGTCCACTAGCTTGGGGACCCGGCCCTGTCCGGGTTATTTGCGAAAGGCATTGTGTGTCAAGGTTGTTCCTTATCAGATGTTTACATGGCTCGCAGTGGTCTCAGGAAGTTAGTGAAGGTACTGCGAGTCGCATCAGCCATGGTCCACCCCCCTCCAAACAGCACCAGGATGTAGAGTGGGTCACGGGGGCTCTGTTTGCCACGTTTGGTCTTGATCATTCATTGGATGAGGGCCTTGGAAAGTGAGTGAAGGTACTTCAAGTCTCGTCATCCATTGTCCATCCTCCTCCAAACGACACCAGGATGTAGAGTGGGTCATGGGGTCTCCATGTGACAAGTTTGGTCTTGATCAGTGATTGGATGAGGATCACAGTGGTCTCAGGAAGAGAGTGAAGGTACTTTAAGTCCCCTCATCAGTGGTCCGTCCCACACCAAACTGCACCAGGATGTAGAGTGGGTCATGAGGGCTCTGTGTGCCAAGTTTGGTCTTGATCAGTCATTGGATGAGGGTTGCAGCAGTCTCTGGAAGTGAGTGGAGGTACTTCAAGTCCCATCATCCATGGTCCATCCTGCTCCAAACGACACCAGGATGTAGAGTGGGTCATGGGGTGTGTATGTGGCAAGTGTGGTCTTGATCAGTGATTGGATAAGGATCGCAGAGGTCTCAGGAAGAGAGTGAAGGTACTTCAAGTCCCATCATCAGTGGTCCGTCCCACACCAACTGCACCAGGATGTAGAGTGGGTCATGGGGGTTCTGTTTGCCAAATTTGGTCTTGCTCAGTTATTGGATGAGGGTCGCAGCAGTCTTGGGAAGTGAGTGGAGGTACTTCAAGTCCCATCATCCGTGGTCTATCCTCAATACTGCACCAGGATGTAGAATGAGTCATGGGGGCTCTGTGTGCCAAGTTTGGTCTTGGTCAGTATTTGGATGACGTTGGCAATGGTCTTGTGAAGTGAGTGGAGGTACTTCAAGTCCCATCATCCGTGGCCCACCTTCCGACCTGCACCAGGATGTACAGTGGGTCATGGGGGCTTTGTGTGGCAAGTGTGGTCATGATTATGCACTGGATGAGGGTTGCAGCGAGCTTGGGAAGTGAATGGAGGTACTTGAAATCCCATCGTCCATGGTCCTCCGTCCTCTAAACTGCAGTAGGATGGTCATGGGGGCACTGTGTGCCAAGTTTGGTCTTTATCGGTCTGTGTTCAGGGCCGCAGTGGTGTGTGGGGAATGAAGGGTTTGAAAGTACTACAAATCCCATTACCCGTGAAGGTACTTCAAGTCCCATCATCTATGTTCCTCCGTACTCCAAAGTGCAGTAGAATGTAGCATGGGCCATAGGGGCTTTGTGTCCCAAGGTTGGTTACTGTTAATTCAGGCCATACACAATGTCCCATTAACTGAGGCCTGTTTTGTGATTTGTAGGGGCTACAGGGTTCTCTTGGAAGTGAATTGGGTGAAAGTACTGCAAATCCCATAATCCGTGGCCCATCCTGCCCTAAACTCTATTTTGGGGCCTGTAATGTACTGGCCTGCTCTGCTGTTGTTTGGTAAGTTTAAAAGGCCGAACGCCAGGCAGCCGTTTTATAAAAGCTGAAGGGGAGGAGAAAACAGGGATCCATTTTGTTTGCACAGAGCCAAGTGGGGACAGAATGTTGATGGTGGCCAAGCAGAGTCCTTTATGCAAATTCTCCCTCAGTGGCAAGGAATCATACTGTTTGAATATAGAGGCTTGGATTCTTGGATGCTGGCTAATCAGAGTCCTTTATGCAAATACGCCCTCAGTGGCAAGCAATTATGCTGTTTGAATGTAGAGGCTGGGAGCCACCCCCCTCTGGCAGTTTACAGTGTTGGAATGTTGGTGGTGCTGGCCAATCAGAGTCTGTTATGCAGATACTCCCTCAGTGGCAACCAATCATGTTGTCAGAATGTAGAGGCTGGGACCAATCAGAAAGCTACCACATACATACAAACATACAAACACTCTCTCAGCAGCTACTGAAATGGATATCCAAGTGCCACCTCTGTGTTGATGGAGGCAGGCAGGATTTCCCCGGGTACTGGTTGTGGGGGGTCGGGAGCAGGTGAGGGTTTTGCCCTCCTTTCTGCTAGAGATCCCTGTGTACAACTAGTGGGCCACTGTGTGACACAGAATGCTGGACTAGATGGGCTGAGGCCCGATTCAGCATGGCTCTTCTTATGTTCTTATGTTCTTTTATTATATATACAGACAGATTGTTACGCTTTACTGCACACCTTATTGTGCAGTAAAGCGTAACAATCTGTCTGTATATATAATAAAAAAGAGTGTTTTTTTGTATGTTATTGTCCATTGTTATTCAGCTACACCTTACTGCTTCCTCGCTTTGTCTGCCAGGTCCGAACCATATGATGTTTTGCACAAACTCTTCAGGCCTGTTGCCTTCTTTACAGCTGGATCAGAAGACCACAGATGTGGTAATCTCAGCCTAGAACCCATGCTCTTCCACAAAAGGATGAAAGCTTTGCTGATTCCTCTTGCCATCCCACCAATAGTTGTTGGTTTGCAATATATAGCCTGATTTATTTTCAAGAGATGCCTGTGCAATGGAAAAATATTGCTCTCATTTTCTAGACCATGTAAGGGTTGGAATTGATGTTAGTTATGGTCTTGGTGGGTCATGGCTATGTCGTTGTGGGTTGTTCTGGTGGGTGGGATGTTGAAGTCGTGTGGAGTTGTCGGTGTGTGGTGTTGCTGGCGTTCTGCATAGCTTGTGGGCATACAATGTTTTTTGTCTTTCCGTCTGCTGTGTTGATATAGAGGCAGGCATGTAGCCAGGGGTGGGGGCTTTGGGGGCTTCCCCCCCAAATTCTCAGGGTGGTCCGCAAGAAGGCTTTACTGGTACATTATTTAAACTGTTATGTTTATTCATATCATGATCTGATCACCATGCTCATTATATCCCACATTCATGGGGTTATTGGGATAACAATACAAAAGGTTTGCTAGGGTAGACCCTCTTCCACCCAGTCTCAGCCCCCCCCAGAACCAAACTCAGCCCCCTCCCCCCGAATCAAAATCCTGGCTACGTCCCTGTATAGAGGTTGATGCTTGTGTGGGTGGGGCACTTTGGAAGTGAGTGGAGGTACTTGAAATCCCATCATCCATGGTGTGCCCTCCTCTAAACTGCAGTTGGATGGAGTGTGGGTCATGGGGGCACTGTGTGCCAAGTTGGGTCTCTATCGATCTTGGTTCTGGGCCACAGTGGTCTGTGGGGAATGAAGGGTTTGAAAGTACTACAAATCCCATAATCCATGGAGGTACATCAAATCCCAACATCCATGGTCCACCCTCCTCCAAACTGCAGTAGAATGTAGCGTGTGTCATAGGGGCTCTGTGTGCCAAGGTAGGTTACTGCAAATTCAGGCCATACACAATGTCCCATGAGCTGAGGCCTAGTCAGGAAAATCAAGTTAATGATTTTCTTACTGTCAATTCAGAGCTTAAACAGCATCCCATTAAGTGAGGCCTAGTCAGGGAAATCAAGTTAATGAAGCCTTACTGTCAATTTTTGGCGTGGTCTGTGATTTGTAGGGGTTTAAATTTTCTGTGGGAAGTCAATTGGGTGTTTGTGTTGGCGACTGCCTCAGGCCTTTGCCTTATCCTCCTCTGGCAGTTTATTATGGGTCGGAATGTTCATGTTGGCTGGTCAATAGAGGCGTTATGCAAATACTTCCTCATTGGCAACCAATCATGTTGTCAGAATGTAGAGGCCGGGAGATTCGTTGGCAGCGCGGAGGACGCTGGGAAATGTAGGTTTTTTTGTATCGTTGTTTTGGGGGCCTTCTAGGTTTTGGGGGGGAAAGTTTATTTGCTAAAAACCTACCGTGCCTGAGGCCTATTTTTGTTGGCAAGTTTGGTGTCTCTGCCTTGTAAGGTTTCTCTGCCTAGGACGGTCGTTCCATGACGGGACCTCCTTTATATAATAGATTATTTTATGATCTACATTTTATAGATGAAAGACAAATTGTAGACTGAGCTGTTGATGGCTTGATGGTAAAGACTGAATTCTGCCCAAGTAAGTTTGTTGCATGGTGTTTATTCAGCATTTAGGGGTTTCAAGTGCTTATCTCCATTAGAAAATTTTGGAGAACCAGGAATCTCCACAGGCTTTTGGAAACTTGTTCCTTTTGGAGATTAATTGGCACTCACTATTTGGAATCATCATAAGGCATGACCTTGTTATGAATCGTAACCTTTTGCAAAGTATGATCTTCCAAAGGACAGTTAAAAACTCGCTTGAGTCAATCTTCTGCTTAGTGGTAAATAAATATCCAATAGTATTCACGCAAGGCAATTTTGGCTTCTCAGTTATTAGAATTATATACCTGGTTCTCTCTGAACTGTTAGTAACAAAGATATGCCTATGCATAAAAAATATAGCAGGTCTTTAAAAGTTGTATTACAGTTGTCCAAAAAATATCTACTTCCATTTAAAATATATTGTTTTTAAATCATGCTCTCAAGAGGCCAACAAATAATTAACTGCATTTCTATACCGCTTTTCTCACCCCTGTGGGGACTCAAAGCAGTTTACAACATAATAAATGGCAAATTCAATGCAAATTCACATATATATAAAAATATCACATATCCAAATCAATAACATATAACTGTAGAAAATAACCATTACAATTATAAAAACACTAGCTGTACCCGGCACGCGTTGCTGTGCCCTATGTAGGAGATGTGAGGAAGTCTGGGTGTGTAAGGGTTGGTAATGATGTGACTATGTGTTTTGTGTGTGTTTATATGTGTATGTTTGTGTGTATATATGTGTATGTATATGTGTGTATATATCTGTGTGTGTATATGTGTAGTTATATGTTTGTGTATGTGTATATATGTGTGTAGGTATGTGTGTGTATATATGTGTGTATGTGTGGGTTTATGTATATGTTCGTGTATGTATGTGTATATATGTTCATGTGTATATGTTCGTGTATGTATGTGTATATATGTTCATGTGTATATATGTGTGTGTGTACATTTGTGTCTGTGTGGTGTTGTGTTGGAGTCGTAGTGTTTGGGGTGTTTGTTTTTATGGGTGTTATTATGTCTTTTGTAAGGTTGTCTGCCTGTTGCATGTGCGTCTGGTGTGTTGCCTGGGCGCTCTTCTTCGCCACCTCCCTGCCGGTGGGGGGGGGGGGGTTGATGGGGGACGTAGGGTAGGAGGACGGCTGGTCTGCGGTGTCTGTCCCTGCGGTCTGTTCTTCAGGGAGTGGGAGGGCGGTGGGGTGCCGCCGGTGCAGTCTTCTGCCCTACTGTCGCCTCCTGGCCTTCCTCTTTGTCTTCCTTATGTTCCCTGGAGCCAAGCTGCGTGGGGTCGGGCCGGGAACGTTTGGGAGGCTGGGAGACGGAGGAGGAGGTGGGTAAGGCCACGGAACTACATATCCCAGAAGGCTCCGTGGCAGGTAGCTGGGAAGCAGGGGCAGAGCTTTTTGGGGCAGAGACTTCTGGGAAGTGTAGTCCCATGGCCTTACCCGCCTCCTCTTCCGTCTCTCAGCCTCCCAAACGTTCCTCATGTTGGTGTTCCCGAGCCGTGTGGGTTCGGGCCGGGAAAGTTTTGGAGGCTGGGAGATGGCAGAGGAGGCGGGTAAGGCCATGGGATCATACTTCGCAGAAGGTTCTGCCCCCAGGAAGCTCCGCCTCTGCTTCCCAGCGCCCGGCGCGGAGCCTTCTGGGAGGTGTAGTGCCATGGCCTTACCCGCCTCCTCTTGCGTCTCGCAGCCTCCCAAACGTTCCCGGGCCGAACCCACGCGGCTCGGGACCACCAACATGAGGAAGGGAAGGAGGAAGGGTAGGAGGCGACAGTGGGGAAGAAGAGCGCTGAGGCGGCGCCCCACCTCCCTCTCACTCCCTGAAGAGGAGACCGCAGGGGAGACAGCGACCGATGCGGCGGAGAGCGGCTGCGGTCTCCCTCTGTGAGGCGGCGGAGGAGGCGGGTTGGGGCGCCGCCGGTGTGGCGGTGAAGTTGCTGGTGTGTGGGGAGAGGGGGGGACGGGATGGGTTGGGGGTTGGGGGAGTCAGAGTGCGCAGTGTGTTTGCTCTCCCTCTGTCCTGCGTTGTGTTGGAGGGGGTTGGAGTGCGCCTGCGCGATGGCTCTCCCGATGTTCTGCGCTCGTGGCCAGCGCAGAACGGGAGCCAATGGGCGGTTTTTGGGGGCTGATTTTGGGGGGGTTGGAAGGTAGGAAGGTGGGTTTTTTTGTGTGATGGTAATACCTCGTGGTCTGTGGGAATGTGTGTCGTTGGATTGGTGTTTCTGGGGGGCGTTGTTTGGCCGTGCATACAGTCCTTTGCACGACCACTCGATTTTTATATATATAGATCAAGCATAGATATAAGAGTGAAACATTATTGCTGCAATTAAAAATGTAGACCCCTTCTCTTCCCCCCAACACACTCTCTCTCTCTCCATAGCATTTCAGCCCTTTTTATACCCTCCCTGCTCTCCCCCCCATACCACCAGACACAAAGTTGTTTAGGTACAGATTGAATACAAAATGGGGAGGCTAAAACAAAACACGTCCTGGGCCTTCTTGGGGGATGGTAAATGTGATATGGGGTCCTTGGGGCGGGCAGAGTCTTATCTGATGATGGTAGTAGGCCACCAGTGTCATAAAAGTCCAGAGGAACATAGATTTTATCATTTCTGTTGTCATATGTCAGGTGTGAGCTGTCATTTGCCAGTAGACTGAGAATGGGGAGGGGCACTGAAATGTAGCTGCAACCGAGGAGAGTTGGTGCATAGGCTGCACCTTCCACCCTGGAGGAGCCAAAGCCTCCTGCTCTCCTTTTAACTTCCTCCTTGCCGGCAGCTGGTGGGAGGGGGCAGCGAGGTGTAGCTGCTGCCAAGGAGTGTTGGTGCATACGCTGCACCTTCTACTCTGGAGGAGCCAAAGTCTCCTGCCCTCCATTTAACTTCCTCCTTGCCAGCAGCTGGTGGAAGGGGGCAGCAAGGTGTAGCTGCTGCCAAGGAGTGTTGGTGCATACGCTGCATCATCTACTCTGGAGGAGCCAAAGTCTCCTGCCCTCCTTTTAACTTCCTCCTTGCCGGCAGCTGGTGGAAGGGGGCAGCGAGGTGTAGCTGCTGCCAAGGAGAGTTGGTGTGTAAGCTGCACCTTCCACTCCGGAGGAGCCAAAGTCTCCTGCCCTCCATTTAACTTCCTCCTTGCCGGCAGCTGGTGGAAGGGGGCAGCAAGGTGTAGCTGCTGCCAAGGAGTGTTGGTGCATTGGCTGCACCTTCTACTCTGGAGGAGCCAAAGTCTCCTGCCCTCCTTTTAACTTCCTCCTTGCCGGCAGCTAGTGGAAGGGGGCAGCGATGTGTAGATGCTGCCAAGGAGAGTTGGTGTGTAAGCTGCACCTTCCACTCCGGAGGAGCCAAAGTCTCCTGCCCTCCATTTAACTTCCTCCTTGCCGACAGCTGGTGGAAGGGGGCAGCAAGGTGTAGCTGCTGCCAAGGAGTGTTGGTTGGCTGCACCTTGGCTGCATTTAACTTCCTTCTACAGCGAGGTGTAGCTGCTGCCGAGGAGCCAACTCTGGGAGTCTCTCCTGCCCTCCATTTAACTTCATCCTTGCCAGGTGGTGGAAGGGCAGCATGGTTTAGGAAGGAGGGGCATAGGCTGAGGTGTAGCTGCTGCTGCTGAGGAGAGTTGGTGCGCTGCACCATCTGCAAAGTCTCTTCTACTCTGGAGGAACCAAAGTCTCCTGCCCTCCATTTAACTTCATCCTTGCCGGCAGGTGGTGGAAGGGGGCAGCAAGGTGTAGCTGCTGCCAAGGAGTGTTGGTGCATTGGCTGCACCTTCTACTCTGGAGGAGCCAAAGTCTCCTGCCCTCCATTTAACTTCCTCCTTGCCGGCAGCTGGTGGAAGGGGGCAGCGAGGTGTAGCTGCTGCCGAGGAGAGTTGGTGCCAGCAGCTGGTGGAAGGGGGCAGCAAGGTGTGCTGACAAGGTGTGTCGGTGCATACGCTGCATCTTCTACTCTGGAGGAGCCAAAGTCTCCTGCCCTCCATTTAACTTCCTCCTTGCCGGCAGCTGGTGGAAGGGGGCAGCATGGTGTAGCTGCTGCCAAGGAGTGTTGGTGCATAGGCTGTACCTTCTACTCTGGAGGAGCCAAAGTCTCCTGCCCTCCATTTAACTTCCTCCTTGCCGACAGCTGGTGGAAGGGGGCAGTGAGGTGTAGCTGCTGCTGAGGAGAGTTGGTGCATACGCTGCACCATCTACTCTGGAGGAGCCAAAGTCTCCTGCCCTCCATTTAACTTCCTCCTTGCCGACAGCTGGTGGAAGGGGGCAGTGAGGTGTAGCTGCTGCTGAGGAGAGTTGGTGCATACGCTGCACCATCTACTCTGGAGGAGCCAAAGTCTCCTGCCCTCCATTTAACTTCCTCCTTGCCGACAGCTGGTGGAAGGGGGCAGTGAGGTGTAGCTGCTGCTGAGGAGAGTTGGTGCATACGCTGCACCATCTACTCTGGAGGAGCCAAAGTCTCCTGCCCTCCATTTAACTTCCTCCTTGCCGGCAGCTGGTGGAAGGGGGCAGCGAGGTGTAGCTGCTGCCGAGGAGAGTTGGTGCGTAAGCTGCATCTTCTACTCTGGAGGAGCCAAAGTCTCCTGCCCTCCATTTAACTTCCTCCTTGCCGGCAGGTGGTGGAAGGGGGCAGCATGGTGTAGCTGCTGCCAAGGAGTGTTGGTGCATAGGCTGTACCTTCTACTCTGGAGGAGCCAAAGTCTCCTGCCCTCCATTTAACTTCCTCCTTGCCGACAGCTGGTGGAAGGGGGCAGTGAGGTGTAGCTGCTGCTGAGGAGAGTTGGTGCATACGCTGCACCATCTACTCTGGAGGAGCCAAAGTCTCCTGCCCTCCCTTTAACTTCCTCCTTGCCGGCAGCTGGTGGGAGGGGGCAGTGATGTGTAGCTGCTGCCGAGGAGAGTTGGTGCATACGCTGCACCATCTACTCTGGAGGAGCCAAAGTCTCCTGCCCTCCTTTTAACTTCCTCGTTGCCGGCAGCTGGTGGAAGGGGGGGCAGCGAGGTGTAGCTGCTGCCGAGGAGAGTTGGTGCGTAAGCTGCACCTTCCACTCTGGATGAGCCAAAGTCTCCTGCCCTCAATTTAACTTCCTCCTTGCCGGCGGCTGGTGGGAGGGGGCAGCGAGGTGTAGCTGCTGCCGAGGAGAGTTGGTGCATAGGCTGCACCTTCCACTCTGGAGGAGCCAAAGTCTCCTGCCCTCCTTTTAACTTCTTCGTTGCCGGCGGCTGGTGGGAGGGGGCCGCAAGGTGTAGCTGCTGCCAAGGAGAGTTGGTGCATAGGCTGCACCTTCTACTCTCGAGGAGCCAAGTCTCCTGCCCTCCTTTTAACTTCTTCGTTGCCGGCAGCTGGTGGGAGGGGGCAGCAAGGTGTAGCTGCTGCCAAGGAGAGTTGGTGCATAGGCTGCACCTTCTACTCTGGAGGAGCCAAAGTTTCCTGCCCTCCTTTTAACTTCCTTGTTGGCAGCTGGTGGAAGGGGCAGCGAGGTGTAGCTGCTGCCAAGGAGTGTTGGTGCATAGGCTGCACCTTCTACTTTGGAGGAGCCAAAATCTCCTGCCCTCCATTTAACTTCCTCCTTGCCGACAGCTGGTGGAAGGGGGCAGTGAGGTGTAGCTGCTGCTGAGGAGAGTTGGTGCATACGCTGCACCATCTACTCTGGCTAGGTCGCGCTGGGATAGGTAGGGAGCCAGACGTCTTGCTTGCCGTAGATGGAAAAAAGCCGTCTTGTGCCTCCATAGATAACTGGGGGTCCAGTCGGACCCCGAGGCTCTTAACTGAGGACTGCGGGCCTAGTGCCACACCGTCGAACGTCGGCAACTGAATCCCCCCCCCCCCCCTGCGCGGCCCAGCCGGATTCACCTTCAACTTACTGGCTCGCAGCCATCCAGTAACGGCCTCAAGGCAAAGTTGGAAATTATCGGGTACAGATTCCGCCCCACCATCCATCCTCAGAACGAGCTGGGTGTCATCAGTGTACTGATGGCATTCCAGCCCGAAACTCCGCACCAATTGGGCAAGTGGTTGCATGTAGATGTTGAATAACAACGGGGAGCGGATGGCCCCCTGGGGGACCCCTCATTGTAAGGGGGAACCCTCGGAGACCACCCCGCCCCTCTTCACTCGCTGAAGGCGGTTTTGGAGGAAGGAGGACAGCCAGTTGAGGGCTGTCCCCTGGACCCCCGCCACTGCCACGCGGTGTGTCAAAAGTTGGTACTCGACAGTATCAAACACCGCTGTGAGGTCCAATAGCACAACCAGCGCCGATCCGCCTCGGTCCAAGTGGCAACGGAGTAGGTCTGTGATGGAGACCAGGACGGTCTCTGCCCCAGGCCCAGAACGGAAGCCGGACTGGAAGGGGTCTAGCCAGGATGCGTCATCTAGGAATGCCTGCAGCTGCTCCATTGCTGCCCTCTCAATCACCTTGCCCAGGTACGGTAAATTGGACACTGGGCGGTAATTGGAAGGGACCGTGGGATCTAGCCCCGACTTTTTCAGCAATGGAGTTACCACCGCCTCTTTCAATCCCTCCGGAAAAACTCCTTGCTCAAGGGAGCCGTTGACTATATTCCACAGAGGGCCACGTAACCCTTCCAAGCAAGGTCGAATTAGCATGGAAGGGCACGGGTCAAGGGAGCAGGTGGTAGGTCTAGTAGCCGCGACAATCCTATCAACAGCCTCTGCGTCCAGTGGTCGGAACCGGTCGAAGGAGCCAGGTCTTGGAGCCAGGTCTCAGTTATACAAAAGAGGTCGGCTTGTTGCTCCTGAAAGAAGTCCTTAATGGTTGCTGTCTTGTTCCTAACTTCCTCCTTCCCGGCAGCTTGTGGGAGGGGACAGCGAGGTGTAGCTGCTGCCAACGAGATTTGGTGCGTAGGCTGCACCTTCTACTCTGGAGGAGCCAAAGTCTCCTGTCCTCCTTTTAACTTCCTCCTTGCCGGCAGTTGGTGGAAGGGGGCAGCGAGATGTAGCTGCTGCCGAGGAGGAGAGTTGGTGCGTAGGCTGCACCTTCTACTCTGGAGGAGCCAAAGTCTCCTGTCCTCCTTTTAACTTCCTCCTTGCCGGCAGTTGGTGGAAGGGGGCAGCGAGATGTAGCTGCTGCCGAGGAGGAGAGTTGGTGCGTAGGCTGTACCTTCCACTCTGGAGGAGCCAAAGTCTCCTGCTCTCCTTTTAACTTCCAACTTGCCAGCAGCTGGTGGAAGGGGGCAGCGACTAGCTAGTTTTTATTTTTGCATGAGCTCTCAGGATTGTAAACTCACTGCTTTAATGTAACACAGAGCGATATTAATATTTCAGATAGCAACAAGAGCCCACAGAGACAATACCTAAAATACTGGAAATCATTAGGACTTTGGACTTACAATTAACAAACAGAAAACAAAAATAA
>JARBWK010000221.1:0-45929 GCA_030556195.1 Anolis apletophallus | reverse complement strand
GGGTCAAACATGAGGAGGGTGAGAGACCCTGTCCTGATTTTTTCCCCTTCCCGGTTTTAAATTTCCTTTTTACTCCTGAAGGGCAAGGCCCAAGATGGTGACCAAGGACCCCCGAGTGCTGCTCCCCACCGCCGGGGGGAGTCTCCCTTTTCTGAACTGACCCTTGGGGGAAAACCTTTCCCCCCCAGGCTGGCCTTAGCCCCCCTTTTTCTGCTGCCGCCTGGGGCTGTGTCGTTCGGGAAAACAATAAATTTTTTTCAATCTGAAATTGTGTCCCCCCCCTTATTTATTTAATATTTATTTAATTTTCCCCTAAAAAAAGTAGTACCTTTGGGGTCAGACAAAAACCCAAAAACCAAAAAGTTTTTTTTTTTAAATTTTTTTCAAAAGGGGTGCCTTGTCCCCTTTCCCCCTCAAAGTCATTTTTAATTTTGGGGCCCAATTAAAAGGGGTTCCCTTTTTTTTGATATAAGAAAAAGGGACTTTTGGGGGGTTTTTCCCAAAAAAAAAGGGGGCCCCCTTCTTTAAAAATTTTTGAAACTCAAACATTAGGTAGAAATAGTTTTATTAACAAAAAAAGATAATGATTGAAACTCACAAAAATACTTCCCCCCTTTTAACAGTACAGGGGTATGTTTCTGCTTTTTTTGTCATAAAAAAAACATTTTAAAAGAACTTTTCTTTTTTCTCCATCTTTTTTATACTTGTTTTTGCTGTTTTTAAAAGTGCCAGTGATGGAGCCTTACCAAGAGAGTCCACCATCCCACGAATCTCCCCCATGACCTGCTCATGCAAGGCTTTCTGACCCGGATCCAGGAGAGCCCACTCCTCCAGAGAGAAATGGACATCCACGTCCTCAAAGGCGATTGGGCCCTGGTGGGAAAAGAAGGAAATCAGGGAAATCAAGGAAAATAATTACAAGAATCTCTTTGAAATGATTGACATGGATGTTGGTTCAATCTTTTCTGTTTCAAGGGATGTTTGATGACTGAGCTTGCAACCAATGGCCCCAGGCAGCTCCCGCCCTCCTCTCCCAGGAATCCTTCTGCTCACCTGGTTCACTTCCACTCCCTCACAAAGCGGAAGGAGCGACTCTGGATTCGGCAACGACATCGTTCCAGCCTCTAGGAAAGAGATAACAAGGTGCGGAAAGTGGTCACATAAATATGTCTCAGAGGTAACAACAATGGTCCTAAAAAGAAACCAACGAGGAAATGACCCTACGAAGGCATTTTAGAGTTTTAGAGTTTAGGCCATTTATTCTCAAGCAGTGATTTAAGGAGCTTGTGTTGAAAGGAGTCCTGGGCTTGGTAGTTCAATGGACTCAAGTTATTCTTTTTTTGTCTGCTTGTCTTCCAGCTCAGTTTCAGGGCTCATCTTTGCTTCCGGTCCTACCTGGGAACATACCGTACGGCTGATCTTTCAGTCCCACCCAACAGTATGCAAATGTAGAAATTGAACAAGAGAGAAAACTCCAAATCACACCTTTTGCAACCAAATCATACTTATATACTCATTAGAAGCTAAAATGATCCAACATGTGTGCCTTCTCTAGCTCAAACAGGTTGTGGGAGTGCTACAATCCCCTGAAGGAAAATTTGCATTGACACGAACACTAAAACTCCCAGAACGGTTCCTCCTTACCCTCTAAGGCTGCAGCCCCATCTCTGTCCTGCTTGAGCTCCTTCTTCTGTAGCCTCTGGGTGGTGCCTGAGTGAGATTCAGGGACATCAGGGTGGACTTCAATGCAGTTATTTTGCGCCTGGAAGAACACAGAGTATTCCAGAAGTAGTATGATGAATTTTTTTTTAAACCACAGAGCTATTTTCAAAAAAACGTGCCAAGACATACGGATGGCCCTCAAAATGGCCAGAATGAACTGAGCTCACCGTCTCCTCTTCCTGCTCCTTCTCTGCCTGGCTCAGGAGGAAGCCTTCTGCCAGGGCCACCGCCTGGGAACTGGTCTCTGCCCCACATTCCCTCACCCAGGACGACATCTCGGAGGGAAGGAGAGCCAGGAGCTGCTCAAAGACCACCAAGTCCAACATCTCCGCCTTGGTGCGCCTTTCTGGTTGGAGCCACTGGCGGCAGAGAAGGTGCAGCCGGCTGCAAACCTCCCGAGGTCCTGACGTCTCCCTGGAGCCAAAGCCCCTGAATCGCTGGCATAGTAAATCTGGAGTGAGCTCTTCCTCTGGCAGGCTCTCCTGGGTGGCTCTCTCCTCGAAGGCTCCACTCGGCTTGGCCTGAATGAGGGAAGGGCCTTTTCCCAGGCTGGGCTCAGAAGAGTCTTTCCCTCCCATCTTCTCAGGAAGACCGTGCGCTGTTGCCAGGATCTCCTGCAAGGCAAAAACATTGGGGAAATTACTGAGGGTAGAAAGAAAGGGGCAGGAAAAGCAAGCAAGATGTTGGATGGGATAGAAAGAAAATGGGGGAAACAACCCCAGTCCCATTTTAGCATATCTCTGTGGCCATAAATGATGCTGCTTTTCAGTCCTTATACACCACTTACAAGATATTTCGGTGTCCAGAGCAAACAAGGCAGCACCTACTTATGCTTGGGATAAACTCTAGTTTACACCAGCAGTTCCCAAACTTTTTTGCTCAAAGAAACCTTCAGAAGATTTCTTTTTCTTCCTCACGAAACCCTAACTCTGTCCCTAAGTATTGTGAACCCACAAAGTTATTCCTTTTTTCATCTACTCCTATTGGCTGAGTGTTTTGTATAATGTAGTAGGTTTAGAAATTAAGAGAAAACAATGTATTGTTGAAGGCTTTCATGGCCAGAATCACTGGGTTGCTGTAGGTTTTTTGGGCTGTGTGGCCATGTTCGGGGAGAGAAAAGGTTTTTAATATAGCGACAAAGCTTGAGTTTGGTACAGGACGTTTTTGAATTCACAGCTAAAGTGATGAACGAACCTGTTTCATTTTGTTTGGAGACTGGGTTTTATGTCCAGCAGCTGAATATAATAATAATAATAATAATAATAGCAACAACAACAACTCCCCATTGGATGACTTCAATGCAGTTATTTTGGGCCTGGAAGACCACAGAGTATTCCCGACGTAGTATGGAGAAAGATCAGGGTCATCACATTAGAGCAGAGTAGCAACTGAGCTCACAGTGGATCTGGAGGTGAGAGCAGGAGGGGCAGAGCAGGTGGGGAAAGAGGCCGAGAGGGCAGAGCCTGGCTTCTCCCTCACATCGGCCCCATCTTGGAAGGAAGGCAGGATGTACGTGTAACCTATCCATCAGTCCCAAGGTGAGCGAAACCAAGAGGAAATGCCTCACCTGTCCTTCCTGCTTCTCGTCCTCTGCCCGACTCAGGAGGAAGCCTTCCGCCAGGGCCACCGCCTGGGAACAGGTCTCTGCCCCACACTCTCGGACCCAGCTCCCCATCTCTGGGGGCAGGATGCTCAGGAACTGCTCCAGGATCACCAGGTCCAGCATCTCTGCCTTGGTGTGTTGCTCCGGCTTCAGCCACTGGCGGCAGAGAGAGTGGAGGCGGCTGCAAACCTCTCTGGGCCCCTCGCCCTCTCGGAAGGAGCACTGCCTGAAGCGCTGGTGCTGTGTGTTGGACCTAGAAAGGTCCCAGGATGCTGCACTGCTCCCAAGTCCTGCTTCAGGTCCAGGTGAGCTGGGTCTCTCCATGTTGGAACCACTGTTTGTAGAAGAAGCAAACTGGATCCAAGATGCTCTTCCTGGCTCGTCTTTCTATGGAAAGAATTCCCTCAACAGGCTCTGAATGGAAAAAGGGAAGACGAAAATTTAAGAGGTGTCCAAATAAAAGAAAGAGAAAATTAAAGTCAAGGCCTTTGCAGACAACGTGGTTTTGATCATTGAGAATCCAGTAGACTCCATAACAAATTGGCTAGATAAAGTAGAAGAATTGGGAAGGGTGGCGGGATTCAAAATAAATAAAGATAAAACACAGATATTAGTTAAAATATATCAGAAGAAAAGAAACAGGTTCTACAGAAGAAATCCGGAATGAAAATATCAAATAAGGTAAAATATTTAGGAATAACTCTGACCTCCAAAAATTCACAATTATTTAAAAATAATTATACGGATAAGTGGAAGGATATATCTAAGGATTTAGCTAAATGGTTGAAACTGAACATCTCCTTTTAGGAAGGATAGCATGGATTAAGATGAATATACTTCCAAAACTAAATATTTTATTTACGACACTTCCTATAGTAAAAAATGAAATTGGCTTTAAGATATGGATGAAAGATTGATCTGGGTTTGTCTGGGGTGGGAAGAAACCTCGGGTAAACATGAAAACATTAAGAGACACTGCCAGGGGAATCCCTTTCTCATAGTATGTACGTATATACTCACATTTAGTTGAATTCAGTCTTAAAATATATTATATATATTATAAGGCTCTCACTGAAATAAATTTCCAAATATTTTGCTTTCATGGCTCAAACCTCCATATAACCCCACCTATTCCCCCCCCACTTTCCTTTAAGATTCTTGTCTACACTGTATTTGAAAATACCAATAAACATCATTAAAAAAACCCATAACATGATCTTTGCAGATTTGCTTCTGTTATGAATCGTGACGCTCATCAAACGCTTCCAGTATTTCCTGTTGGTCGTGGGAGTCCTGCATGCCAAGTTTGGTCCAATCCCATTGTTGGTGGAGGTCAGAATGCTCTTGGATTATAGATGAACTATAAATTCCAGCAAGTACGATTCCCAAATGACGAAATCAATCCCCTCCCAACCCCACCAGTATTCCAATGTGGACGTATTGGGTGTTTGTGCCAAATGTGGTCCAGTGAATGGAAATACCTCCTGCCTCTCAGAGATTGATACGACGATTCAGAACAGGAACAAAATGACAGTCATGAAGCAGCAACGGAAATAATAATGTTCTGGTTGGGGGTCACCACCACATGAGGAAAGCTATTGAGGGCAATACACAAGAGGGGACCGTGCTCAACTAAGCTAAATAAACACACTAGAACAGTATATAGTGGCTATTAATCAATATAATCAAAAGTATTGGCTGTACCATATAGGAGCCATATACATATAAGAATCATACATATGAGGACAACATGAATGTATGCATAGGTACAGGCAACAACACCACATACAGCACACTCCCCAAAGGAGGACAATATCCCCCCACACACACACACACACATCAAACACACGGAGCTCAGGCTCAAGGAATGAAGGTAATCAAAATAAACTTCTATAATAGAGTTCAGTTCCAATAACGAGTCTGGTCGGAGGTCTGCACAAATGGGGTATTTCAAGAGAAGTAGGGGACCCTCGGCGGGCAAGTTCACCCTGTCCTAGATGGTTCCTCCCTCAGAGTTAAACACTCCTTTTACTCCTGAAGAAGGCAAGGCCCAAGATGACCCGAGTGACCAGGGAGACCCCGGAGTGCTGCTCCCACCTCGCCAGGAGGAGTCTCTCCTCTGAACTGACCCTTGGCAGGAACCTCCCAGACTGGCCGTTAGCCCCGCCCCTTTCCTGCTGCCGCCTGGAGAGCTGTGTCGCTATGGCAACGCCTGGGCCTCAGGCCTAGTCCCTCCAGTCAGCCAAGGCTTCTCTCTCCCAACCTCCATCCACAGGCCTCAGACCCACGTGATGACCACTAGGCGTTTCGTGACAGCCCCCAATCCACTGCGAGTCCAGGCCTGGGCCCACTCCGGCCCTCCCTCTTCAGCCCTTTGGAGAAAGGAAGAAAGAAAGAAAGAAAGAAAGAAAGAAAGAAAGAAAGAAGGCCTGGGATGAAGTCTCACCGGAAGGAGGAGAGGAAAGGAGGAGGAGGGAGGGGCCAGAGGGGCCAACTCTTCTCTTCTGTCCCAGCCGGGCAAGGAAAGCGGAAGAGGCTGAGGGTGCTCTCTCACCTCCACTGGAGGAGAGGAAGGAGGAGAAGACAGGCTTCAAAGGGAAGGAGGAGGCCAAAGGGGCAAACTCTTCTCTTCTGTCCCAGGGGAGGGAAATGGTCTGTCCCAGGAGGCTGATGGGCCCAGAGTGGGAGGATTTGAAATGGTGGGCTGACTGGAGAGAGAGAGAGATGTGTCAGCAGCCGATTGGCTGAGTGTGCCAGGGGCCAGGGTTCTGATTGGCTGCTGCCTCTGGCTGGTTGCTGAGGCCAACAGTTCCAACTGCCGTTCTGCCCTTTGTGAGGAAACATGGCTGGCTGCCCATTTCCCTTATTTATTTTTAATTATGGGAATTAAAATACAAGGAAGGTTTCAATCTGAAGTTGTGTCTGCCGCCATTATTTATTTATGTATTTAAGTCGCATCCTTACGGATACGACTTAAGACAAAAAGTCTTTGCTTCACGTTCACAAAAGAGGTGCCTTGCCTCATCGCCCTCAAAGCCATGTTCAATTTGCCTGAACACGTAACATTGAACAACTACTCTGCCTTGATCCGACCACACCTGGAATAATAATGCATCCAGTTCTGGGCACCGCCATTGAACGGAGATGTCAACAAACTGGAATGTGTCCAGAGGAGGGGGCCTGAAAGGATCAAGGGTCTGGAGCACAAGCCCTATGAGGAGCGGCTTAAAGAGCTGGGCATGTTTAGCCTGAAGAAGAAAAGGCTGAGAGGAAATACGATAGCCATGTATAAATATGTGAGAGGAAGTCATAGGGAGGAGGGAGCACGCTTGTTTTCTGCTGTCTGGGAGACTACGACGCAGAACAGTGGCTTCAAACGACAACAAAGGAGATCCCGCCTGAACATGAGGTGGTGCATGCGCCTCCCTTTTTCCTTCAGGCCAAACATGCCCAGCTCTTTCAGCCGCTCCTCATGGGGCTTGTTCTCCAGACCCCTGATCATTTGAGTCACCCTTCTCTGGACAAATTCCAGCTTGTCAAAATCTCCCTTCAATTGTGGTGCCCAGAACTGAACACAGTATTATTCCAGGTGTTTAGCCAAAGGCGTGGACCCAGAACCACGATTTAACCTTCTTTCTGAAAGAAAGGAGGGAACGCGCCGACCTGATCTCTCTGGGGAGTGAGTTCCACAGGTGTGGAGCCACTGCCAAGAAGGCCCTGTCCCTCGTCCTCGCCAAGCGCACTTGCGAGGCTGGCGGGACCGAGAGGTGGGCCTCCCCAGACGATCTTAAACTGCGAGGTGGGACGTAGGGGGAGATACGTTTGGACAGGTAAGCTGGGGAGCATGGAAGCAAAGAGCGAAGGAAGGAAGGAAGGAAGGAAGGAAGGAAGGAAGGAAGGAAGGAGGTAGAGAAGGAAAGAAAATAAGGGAAGGAAGGAAAGAGGTAGAGAAGGAAGGAGAGAAGGAAAGAAAATAAGGGAAGGAAGGAAAGAGGTAGAGAAGGAAGGAGAGAAGGAAAGAAAATAAGGGAAGGAAGGAAAGAGGTAGAGAAGGAAGGAGAGAAGGAAAGAAAATAAGGGAAGGAAGGAAAGAGGGAGTGAAAGGAGAGAAGGGAGGGAAGGTAGGCCGCGTGGCAGGTACAGCTAGTCCGAATGTATCTCCTTCTACGTCCCACCTCAGAGTTTAAGATCTTCTGGGGAGGCCCTGCTCTCGGCCCCGCCTCTGACACAAACGCTCTTGGTGGGGACGAGGGGCAGGGCCTTCTCGGTAGTGGCCTCCCGCCTGTGGAACTCGCTCCCCGGGGAAATTAGGTTATCGTCTTCCCTCCTCTCCTTCAGAAAGAAGTTGAAAACATGGGTGGGGGACCAGGCCTTCGGGAGATTATGCTGAGAATGACAAGGCGGGACCAAGAGCAGGGCCTCCCCAGAAGATCTTAAGGGCCTAGATCAATGTTTCTCAACCTGGGGTCGGGACCCCTGGGGGGGGGGGGTCGCGAGGAGATTTCAGAGGGGTTGCCAAATATCATCAGAATATGATAAGGCTGAAGATCATCTCTCTGCCTGTACTTCTCTTCCTTTTTGGTGTTGGTGAACTACAACTCCCGGAATTCGAACACATCCCCCCCCCCACCCCACCAGTATTCAACATTGTCCGTGTCAATAGTGTGTCCTCAATACTATTATTCCTTATTAAAAATGCAAGGCCCAAGATGACCTGAGTGACCAGGGAGACCCCGGAGTGCTGCTCCCACCTCGCCAGGACGCGTCTCTCCTCTGAACTGACCCTTGGCAGGAACCTTCCCAGGCTGGCCGTTAGCCCCGCCCCTTTCCTGCTGCCGCCTGGAGAGCTGCGTCGCCATGGCAACGCCTGGGCCTCAGGCCTAGTCCCTCCAGTCAGCCAAGGCTTCTCTCTCTCCCAACCTCCATCCACAGGCCTCAGACCCACATGATGACCACTAGGCGTTTCGTGACAGGCCCCGATCCACTGCGAGTCCAGGCCTGGGCCTATCCTGGCCCTCCCTCCCTCCCTCCAGGTGTTTTGGGCCTCAGCAGCCCCTCCCTGGATGGGAAGGTAGGCCATCCCTCATAGCTCGAGGATGATGAGGGTCCTCCAAGTGCAGGGCCTTGGCGGTGGTGGGTCCACAGGTGGCTTTGGAGCCCCATTGCATTTTGTAATGAAATGGAATAGAAATGTAATAAGAAGGAGAAGAAAAAGAAGAATTGTGGGAGTAGAAGTTCAAAAACACCTGGAGGGCCAGAGTTTGCCCAGGCCTGCTCTACACAGGCAAACTGATTTCCTTAATTTATAAGATCCAGAGACTTAAATTTTGCGAAATAGATGAAATTATCACAGTCTATAACAAAATCAATGATATATAAAAATTGATAATTCTAAAATAACAACAAGACGACTCCTGTTTTTCATGTGAATCTGGACTAAGAGCGTGTGTGGCAGGAGCAGGGAAACAGGCAGGAAGAGCGACCCAGAGAGACGCCTGGCCCATCCAGGGAAACAATAATAATCCTGCAATAATCCGCTTTCCCTTTGGCTTGGCCTCAACAGAAGCGCCGCCTTCAATCCTGGAATCCTGGCTGGAAAACAGCATCCACAAACTGGACATTTGCAACCAAGGTGGTGAGGTCAAAAGGGAAAGGTTTCCCCCTGAGATCAAGCCCAGTTGTGCCCGACTCCGAGGGTTGGTGCTCATCTCCATTTCTACGCCGAAGAACCGGCATTGTCTGTAGACACCTCCAAGGTCATGTGGCCGGCATGACTGCATGGGGTGCTGTTACCGTCCCGCTGCAGCACTGCCTATTGCTCTACTCACATTTACATGTTTTTCAACTGCTTGGCGATTGTTGTCAATAAGTATCGGTAGTTCTAGTTGTCCCATGACAACCATCTGCCATGTTCCCTCATAATGGTGGTATTTTATGGGGAACTCGGCTATTGGCACTTCAAACTGGGGTCCATGGATTCCCTTAATATGATATTCTCTATCAGGGACTAGCTGTTCCGGCTTTACCAGCTTTGCCTGGATGCAGGTTCGCCGTTTGGGTGTGACCCTGGACTCATCGCTGAGCCTGGAAACCCAGGTTTTGGTGGTGACTAGGGGAGCATTTGCACAGTCAAAGCTTGTGCACCAACTGGGCCCGCACCTTGGGGGGTCTGTCTTGGCCACGGCAGACCACGCTCTGGTTACATCCCGTATAGACTACTGCAACGCACTCTATGTGGGGTTTCCTTTGAAGACTGTTCAGAAGCTTCAAATGGTCCAGCGGGCAGCAGGTTGCTAACAGGAGCAGCGCTCAGGGAGCATACAACTGAGACAAACCAGGAAAGGGATCTTGGGGTCTTGGTGGACAGCTCAATGAAGATGTCAACCCAGTGCGCTGCAGCAGTGAAAAAAGCAAATTCTATGCTTGGCATGATCAGGAAGGGAATCGAAAATAGGTCAGCAAATGTTGTATTGCCTCTCTACAAATCTATGGTGAGGCCACATCTGGAGTACTGTGTACAATTCTGGTCACCGCACCTCAAGAAGGATATAACGGAACTGGAAAAGGTACAGAAAAGGGCAACAAGAATGATCCAAGGGATGGAGCAGCTCCCCTTATGAAATCAGGTTGCAACGCCTTGGTCTTTTCAGCCTTGAAAGACGGCGTTTAAGAGGTGACTTGATCGAAGTGTATAAAATCATGCATGGGATAGAAAAGGTGAATAGAGAAAAAACATTTTCTCTGTCACAAAACACGAGGACTAGGGGGCACTCCCTGAAGCTCCAAGGTAGGAAAGTTAGGACTAATAAAGGGAAATATTTCAACTCCTCCGTTGCGCCAGCTCCACTGGCTGCCAGTTTGCTACCGAGCACAATTCAAAGTGCAGGCTTTGCCCTATAAAGCCCAAAATGTTTCTGGCCCAGCTTACCTGTCCAAATGTATATCCCCTAATGAACCATCCAGGAATTTAAGATAATCTGGGGAGGCGCTTAGACGATGCAAATGGATAAGGAGTTGCACTGGTAGACATTAATTATTATAGTTTTAATTGGTTTTATATGGATTTTATTATGTGATATTAAATGTTTTTAATTGATATGTATGTATGTTTATGGCATCTAATTGGTGCCAATCTGTACGCCGCCCTGAGTCGCCTTCGGGCTGAAAAGAGCGGGATAAAAAATGTTGTAAATAAATAAATAAATAAATGAGGTGACGTCAGCCCCTGTGTCTCAGTCCCATTACTTTTCCCTCATTGACAGTGGGACTGCCTCCATGAAATCACGACTGGGTTTTCTTCCGTGCTCCAAACTCTAAGCACCTTGGCAGCACTTTCTCTCAGGGCTCTATTTTCAGCCGGTGGTTTTGACTGTTGAACCACCTTGACAGACTTAGGAGGGGCCGCTGGTCTTTTTGCGCTGGTTAGTTTTGGGCATCCTGATGTTATATGACCCTCTTGCTGGAAGTTGAAGCAGATGGCACTTCTGGTGGTCTTAAAGAGAGGTCCCGCCTCGTAGGGTCAGCGCTCACGCTTTGAGCCTTCCCTTCAGAGGGCCACTCTCTTGGCTTCTTGGAGGAACTGAAAATGAAATGCCCTCCTTCGTCTAACATGGTGGCAACTCCTGGTACGATCTTAATTCGCTTATCTTTTATGTACCATCTCATTTGGGGTGGTACCAATCTGTAAAACTGTTCCAAACTAACAAGCTGCTTCAACTCCTCAAAAGTGTTCACTTTGCTTCCTTCAATCCACTTATCCAACGCACCCCTTATCTCCGTCTCCCTCATTTTTAACTGAAACGTCTTTTCTTCCTGGGCCATCCCAGCCTGCTCAGGTTTCCAAACCTCTTTCACTCTTTTTCTTTAAACAAATTATAACCAGAGACTCTCATCCTCAGGCCCTTTCACCCCATCTGGTCTTCTTTCTTCCCTCTCACTTCTGGCAAGAAAAGCCTCCACATTGTCCCCTTTTGGTATTTTGGGATTTTAATCTTCTAAATCCTCAATTCCTTCAAATTCTAAGTTTATTTTTAAAACGCCTTTCTCCTAGCCTCTCAATTTCTCTCTCTGAAGCTGCCTGCTCACTGACATGGAGTTTCTCTGCCTCAATTCTTTTCAATTGTAGCTTTATTTCAAACTTTCTCTCCCGCACATCCCCATCTTGACATGGAGTTTCAGCTGATCCCCCATCTTGGGTTCAGCTGACTTTTGGGCTTTTTTTGGGGGGGCATGTTTGTGAGGTCTGCTTTTACCTCACAAACTTTCCACAAGCCTGTTCTTTGAGACACTGGATCAGTTTGTTATTCAGATCCTGACACTGCCCACCAATTGCAAAAAAAAATAATGGAGGATTATATACTATATATTACTTTGCTGCCACCAATTATTTATTAAGGTTCCTTTAGCTGCCACCATTTATTGATCCATAGGCCACCTCCTTGCTAAAATGTTCACAAATTACTTGTACAGAGAATGGTTCTATAACTTGAGTATCTTAAGAGTAATGTTCCACACATAGGAATACAGACAGGTTATTTTGAACCTTTGGAACCCTCTTTCCACACCAGCACTCTAAAACTATAGAGGCTCACTAATACTTCTTACTCCTTCGCCCTGAAGGCTTAATTACTTTCCTCAAAGAGGTATCTTGCTAAATAACATTTCCCAAAACTCTTCCTTTCTTCTCCTAACTTTTCAAACTCCAAACTGAATTGAACTCTGGCTGCATTAGCTCCCTTTTCTTTCCCTCTTTCTCCAGTTGTTAAGCAACTCCCTCCAATTTCATCAGCCAATCAGACTGCACCAGCTATGAAGCTGCCTGATGGCTCCTCCCCCTTCCTCTCCTTGGCTTTTCCAAGCCAGACCTGTTTACTGCCTGTACACCAACCCTGTAAGGTAGGCTAATCTGTGACAGGTTCACTCTCAGGAGGAGAAGTATCCACAAAGCAAGAGTGATGCTCTCGTGTTCCAGGGCTTTCCCAGTATAAAGGAAAAAACATGGGACAGCTGCTGCACACGAACTACAAGAAAAACAAGAGGGGGTGGAGGCAAGAGCCGTGAACCGCCCCTGGGAACGTGTGAGAACAACACAAATGTATGCAATAAATGTTACAGCTAAACAGCGTTTCACATGAAATAAATCAATAAATATTTAATGTAACTAGTTGTCTTTCATTAAATGTGGTCAAAGGCGATACTAAGGGTTGCCGAAATTGGTTCAAAGCAATGTTTTCAGTAGCCAATAAGCAATCAAATTAACAATGACGAAAAGTCAATAATATATAATAACAGTTAATTCACTGTAGCAAAATCATTAAATGGTCAAATATAATTTGATATTATACAATGCACGGTAATATAACTGACATAAACAATTATACAATGCACGGTAATATCACTGACGTAAGCAAAAACAAAAAGATAAGGCAGAATAATACTCTCTGCATCTCATGAAGTAATAGTCGCTAATAAGATGTGAAGTACATCATATATCAAAATACATTGCTGTTAACTCATAAGAATCAATTATTGAACATAATACTCAATACTGCAACGAATATAAGCATATAACGCAGGGAAACACCCTTGGTAAACTGCAAAGAGGGTACTAGTCGGCACCTCGACGAGTATACCAGTGTAGAGGTGGTTCAGTATAGCGCTAATGCAGTGGTTCAGTGTGGCGCTAATATAAGCGCAATATGAAACAGATAATGATTACAGACATGTATGCAAAGACAGTATAACATGTAAGTACATGCTAAGAGACTCCACAATTTCACTCAATTCAAAGTTGATGTAGCCGCAAGGAGGTGTGATCACTATGTAAGTCTCAGACCGGAGGAAGCCTGGAGGAGTCAGTGGAAAATAAATGCGGCTGGAGGAACGGAATGTGGCAAATGTCGGAGGCAAAATAAAGGTCCACTACTACCAATGGGCAGGAAAATTTCTCCGGCGCCTGGCCCATTTTGACCTAGCGCAGGGCTTTCTCGAGGTGAAACATTTAGTGTGGAGTGATGCACGTCTATTGACAATGGTAATCTAAGGTAAATAAGAGCAGAAACAAAACCCTGAAGTTGAAGCAGCTAAAAGGTAAGTATAGCAGAAGGGCTGATAATGTAAGATACTGATAGAAGAAACTGGAAGGTACATACCCAAATGAAGATATAGTAAGGATCAAATGAGGACTCCATAATGCGCACCAACAGAACAGCATCTCCAGTAGGAATCTGGTAAGAATAGGTAAGAGTGTAGGAAAGGACGGGGGAATATAAGGTGATGCTCTAATTGACATGTGCATTAGGTTAGAAGTTCATTGATGGTGAGAGGATCATTGAGGCCTAATGAAGATTCCGAGAATAATTGGATAATCCATCTAGTTTCAGCCTGAATTAATGCTTTAGTTAAATTACCATGGGGTTTCACATTAACTCTTTCTAAGCCCATAAAACGAAGGGAATCGCAACTATGTTTTTCTTATTTGAAATGATGGTATAGACGTGAGTTGTCTGCACAGTTGCATATGCGAGATCTATGCTCTGCAACGTGAAGTCGTAATGATCTGCTAGTGTGGCCCACGTATACATGTCCACATAAACAGATAATAGCATACATGACGGCGGACGTGGAACAAGTGAAGTGATGTTGAACCCTAAATGATTTTGATTTATATGGGCAATGGATCTCCTTCTGTGTGGTGACTAGTTTACACACAGAGCAATGACCACACGGCTGAGTTCCCGGTATTAGAGCACTAGATGGATTATCCAATTATCCTCGGAATCTGCATTAGGCAAATCTTCAAAGATAATCCTAAAAGCCTTTGATGGGTTTCCTTGTGCAGGTTAGGTGAACCCCTTCAAGGCTTGCTGCAATACTGAGAAAAATCCCCCACCCCCCGCATGAGACTTGGTAAAGAGAGAGAGCAAGGTCCCGGCCTTTCAATTCCTTCCAATGTTTCTTAAAGAGAGCTCGGAAACCCAAAGGCATGGCTCCTTCAGCAGGGCATGAGTTCTGTGATGTCTAATGTATGCTGAACGTTCTGTAAAGATCACTCTACATTCTGTGCATTTATGTGGCCTCTTCCCCCCCAAAGTGGGTCATGTCATGGGAACGTAAATGGCCACTCTGAATGATGCTCTTTCCTCATTACATGCATTTATGTGGCTTCTCCCCTGTGTGGATCCTGTGATGAGAACGTAGACTGTCACTCCGACTGAAGCTTTTTCCACATTCCATGCATTTGTAAGGCGTCTCCCCTGTGTGGGTCCTGTGATGGGAACGTAGGCTGCTACTCCAACTGAAGCTTTCTCCACATTCCATGCATTTATATGGCTTCTCCCCTGTGTGGGTCCTTAGATGGGAACGTAGATTGCCACTCTGACTGAAGCTTTTTCCACATTCCATGCATTTATGTGGCTTCTCCCCTGTGTGGGTCCTTTGATGGGAACGTAAATGGCCACTCTGACTGAAGCTTTCTCCACATTCCATGCATTTATAAGGCTTCTCCCCTGTGTGGGTCCTGTGATGGGAACGTAGAGTGCCACTCTGACTGAAGCTTTCTCCACATTCCATGCATTTATATGGCTTCTCCCCTGTGTGGGTCCTGTGATGGGAGCATTTGTAAGGCTTCTCCCCTGTGTGGGTCCTGTGATGGGAACGTAGAGTGCCACTATGACTGAAGCTTTGTCCACATTCCATGCATTTATAAGGCTTCTCCCCTGTGTGGGTCCTGTGATGGGAACCTGTGAGGGAACGTGCCACTCTGACTGAAGCTTTCTCCACATTCCATGCATTGATATGGCTTCTCCCCTGTGTGGGTCCGTTCATGTACAGTAAGAGAATGTTTCCTATCAAATGTTTTCCCACATTCCAGACACTGATGTAACTTCTCTCCTGTGTGTGATCTAGCATCGAGAGGTAGAGCACTTGCCATTTTTGTATTGCTGTAGCCTTGTACTCACTTTTCCAAGCCTCTCTTTTTTCAGAACATTATTTTCCCATGTTAATTGCACAGGTATGTAGCTTGAAATATATATTTCTAGTCCTTATTTTTTCTTGTTGTCATTACTGTGTATCTTGAGGTCACTTTGGACGTACAGCACTCCTCGGGCAAAGCTCTCACAAGGTGTTCTTCACATAACTTGTTCAGAAGTTACCTGCCAGGGAAATGGGAAGAAAATCTCTTCAGGAGTTGAACACAGAAAGATCTCGTGGAACATGAAAAGGAAGTCTAGTGCTGTAGCAAACCCAGGGGGAGAGGGAAGGGGCCCATTGACACTTGCCCAACGCACAAACAATCCTCAGGTACAAAGGGGGCGGGGCCCAAAGATTCTCTGTGTGCGATTTCTTACACTGCAAGGTGTTCAGGGAGGGGCCTTTATAATTCTCAGCCAGAGGGGTCCTGGGCCTCCCTCAACTACAAACGCTACAATCCTGCAGGAAACAGACACAGGGTTTCAAAGGGGAAGCATGCTCCTCTCCTACTTGGAAGGCCAGGTGCTAACTTTTCGGAGGCTAAAGGAATTCTTCCTCCCTTTAGCCTCTGAAGGCTTGAAACGGGCACATTTGAAAACATAGCATGTGACCCGATTTTCCTTGACACACACACATTTTGAGCCTTCTCCTTTTGAGTCCACCCTCCCCTCCTTTCTTTGCAGGCCCCTCTGCCCTCCTCTTCCTGCCTCCAGGGGGCGCTTACATCCTTCCCGCCCTTCCTTTGCTCATGAATGGGGAGCGGTGGATGTGTTGCGGCCACCCCAGGCTTCACGTATTCCCGAAATGTAATTGTTTAGGTTTTACTATTTTAAACTTTGGTTATTAATGGTTCATGAGTTGTAATTCATTTGAAAAGGAAGGCATGATAACGCAGACCTGGAGACTGGAATGACCTCAACCTCTGCACTGGGTGGGCTTTGGAGCGACGGCAGAAGAGAAGGCCCTCTTGGACATTCCCCTTTTTAAACAGTATTTTTAATGGTTTCAACTTTACAATATCTGGCTTACACTTAGTTTCCGTTGATGCCTCAAAACAAGAAAAGACAACCAGAAAAACAACTGTTTTGGTTGGGCTGTGTTATTATCAGTGGATTCTGTCAGCTCTCATATTTAAAAAGAAGGGGGGGGCTGACGTTGAAAAATAACCCCAAAGATGAAGCACAAGACCCAAGAAACTGTCCCTAATGGCAATAATAATAATAATAATAGTTTGGAGGACTAAACAGGGTCTTACAAAGGGCTGCTTTCCCATTACTACTCTTGTGTTTGGCAATGGGTGCTAATAATAATAACAACAACTTTGGTGGACTCTCCTCTCTCTTGTTGTCCTCCAACGGTGCCAGGGAAGCCACGAGAGGGTGAGGGCAACGGAGCTGGCCTCCTTCCTTCCTTCTCTCCCTCTCTCCCCCGCTCTCCAAAGGCAGCCTGCACCCTTCGCCGCGGACCTTATTTTAAGTCTCGTGTCCACAGATTGGGAACCACTGGTTTGAAGCAAGTGTGGAGGTTGCAATTAGCAAGCTTGAATAGCATTGAGTGGCTCTGGAGCTGCAAAATCAATACCTCCCAACTGATTGATTTTGTAGCTTCATAGCTACTCAATGCTACTCACGCTTGCTATCTGCAGCGTTCACACTTGCTTCAACACACAAGGGTTATTTCTCCCACCCTGGGCCTTATTCCACAGGTATAGATACCCCCCGCTCTAGGGTAGACACAGGGAAAGCTGGTTAGGATTGCCCTTCAGAAGCCACCCAGAGCTCAATTCTGACTGGGAGTTGGGGGCTCAATGGGAACTACTTATCCGCTCCTCCTCAAGGAAATGGGTCCCACACAAAAATGGGCCCACAAAAAGCCGACGGAAGAACCCAGAGCCCAGTTCCATGGGGCCTTGGCTGGAAGGGACCTCAATGGCAACTCGGCCCAACCCCCCTTGGCGGGAACCTTCCCAGACTGGCAGTTAGCCCTCTCAGAGATTGGCAGGACGATTCAGAACAGGAGCAAAATGACAGTTATGAAGCAGCAACAGAAATAATAAAGTTCACCACCAGAAAAGGGATAAGGGGTAATGTGAGGGTGGTTGGGGGAGTCACCACCAAGAAGGCATGAGGAAAGGGATTAAGGGGTCACGAAGCATGAGGAGAGTGAGAGACCCTTCAGAACTAGATTGTTCCTTCCTCAGAGTTAAATACTCCTTGTATTCCTGAAGAAGGCAAGGCCCAAGATGACCAGAGTGACCAGGGAGACCCCGGAGTGCTGCTCCCACCTCGCCAGGAGGAGTCTCTCCTCTGAACTGACCCTTGGCAGGAACCTTCCCAGGCTGGCCGTTAGCCCCGCCCCTTTCCTGCTGCCGCCTGGAGAGCTGTGTCGCTATGGCAACGCCTGGGCCTCAGGCCTAGTCCCTCCAGTCAGCCAAGGCTTCTCTCTCTCCCAACCTCCATCCACAGGCCTCAGACCCACGTGATGACCACTAGGCCTTTCGTGACAGGCCCCAATCCACGGTGAGCCCAGGCCTGGGCCCACTCCGCCCCTCCCCCACCTCTTCGGCCCTTTGGAGAAAGAAAGAAAGAAGGCCTGGGATGAAGACTCACCGGAAGGAGGAGAGGAAGGAGGAGAAGAGACAGGCTGCAAAGAGGAGGAGGGGGAATCAAATTATAAATAATATTTCTTTATAACCCTGAGGTTCAGACCAGTTTTTCTTTTTAAAGTTTACAAAATCGCAGTGGTACCTCTTTGGGGGAATACCCTTTGTCTTTCTAGAACTCCGTCTAGGAATGGTCCTTGCTCCTCCACCAGTCTCATCTGTTTCTGAACTACTAGAGGATTCAGCTTCCACTTTCCTCTTTTGAGAACTTTTATTCTCATTCACAGGACTACTTGTATCCCCAGATGTACTTGGTTGCACATTCGGCTGTTCAGTCTGCTGTGGAACTGATTGTACCTGTGTACTTGTCTGTGTCCTAGATTGTGAATCTTGGTGTGTAGCTGGCTGTGTGGCTTGTGGTATGCATATTGGAGGAATTTCAAATGGCACAAACACTTCCTGATTTGAGTGAATCCTCTCCCAACCACTATGTTGTTGGAACTTCACATTTCTAGAAACAATCACTCGATTGTCACCACACCAGAATCGCCAACCCTTTGACTCAGGAGCAGGGCCAAGACATTTCAATTTCTTCCAAATAGTATCCTTTTTGTGTCTTTGTTGTGAAGGAATTAGGACAAATCGTCACTTCCAAACACACGAATCGAATTTAAATCAGGACTCTTTCCAAAAAACAATACATAAGGAATACTATTGACACTTCTACAAAAGAACGATTTAGCACATAAGTGGCGTTTGCCACAGCTTCAGCCCACAACCCATCAGACAAACTAGCATCTCTTAACATTTTTCTTGCCACAACTTTTACTACTCCGATCCAACGCTCGGCGATCCCATTTTCGCTTGCCGAATAAGGGTTAGTCAATCTGTGAACTATCCCACACTTTTCCAACAAATTTTCATTTGTTTGGACATAAACTCAGCACCACGATCACTTTGAAAAGCTTGTACTGGGTACTCAGGGAACTGTGTCTGCATTAGCTTTAACCAAGCAGAAATCTTCTGAAAAGCTTCACCTTTAGTTCTCAGAAAGAAGGTGAACTTCAATCTCGAAAAGTCATCGACCAAAATCAAAAATATTTTGAACCACCTACAGAAGTAGGATGAGGACCTGATATGTCCAAATGAACAAGCTCCAAAATCCTTTTGCAACTCTAGAACTATGTTTTGCAATAGGAGCTTTCTTAAGGTTTTCTGATGCACAAATTTCACAGTCCAAAAATTCTTACAATTTTGAATAGGAATTTCACACAACTCAGCTGTCTTTCTCAAGTACTGCCATGACAAATGACCCATTTTCCTATGAAAATCATGAATACATTTGTTGTGTAATGGCCTGGGATTATCAGGTATCTGATCAATACATGCAGACAAATTAACATTTGCAGAAGACCTTAAAATGAAAAATCCCTTTTCCTGTATAAGTTGCACTTCATTACCTTGAGGATCAATTAACACAGATCTCTCCTTCTTTAAAGACACATCAAAACCTTCATCCAAAAAGTTTGCTTGCACTCAGAATGTTATACACAATTTCTTTAACAAAATACACATCCTTTAAAGTATAATTCAAACTATCAATATACATATCACCACATGAAATCACTTGAACTTTTCTGTCATCAGCCAAAGAAATGAAATCTATATCAGAGTCTCTCACATTTGTCAAAAGTTCTACATTCTTTACCAAATGCTGAGAACACCCAGAATCAATTATGAAAGTGTTCATTTTATCCATCTTTGATGTTGCCAGGAAAACATGCTGATAGTCCTTTGAAGAACTAGGTTTCTCCACTTGCTTGTTTCTCCACTGTCCTGGATTCTGCCAACAACTTTTAGCCATATGACCTTTCCTTCTACATTTAAAGCAGACAACTTGTGACTTTGGCTTAACAACACAGGCAGTGTCATTAGAAGCAGTTCCTGAATACTTCTGTGCAGGAGCAGAACCTCTCAATTTCTGTTGTGCTTCAAATTCCATAATCTTTCCAGAAACAAAAGATATTGTAAGATCCCTGTCCGGAATTCCATGAAGAGAATCCATAAACGCATAAAAAGGTTTAGATAAGGATCCCATCAGAATTAAAGCTTGCTGTTCAGGAGGAAAATTAACATTTCTTGCTCTTAACTCAGAAAAAAAGAGCCAAAACCTTTGTAAGATGTGCTTGTACTGGCGTACCTTCCTCATGTTTGAGGTTAAACAGCTGCCGCATAAGAATTATCTTCGACCCGCTGCTCTGTCTCTGAAACATATCTTTGAACAAATTCCATGCTGTTTGAGCATGAGGAATTTCATAAAGATGAACCAATAAAGGGTCTGTCACAGACAACTGAAGAAGCGCTAGAGCCCTTTCATCTTTCTTCTTTTCAGTAGCATCAGGTTGATCTGGCAACGATGCAACTATTTCCCCATAAATCTTGTGAAACCAAAAATGCTTTGAATTTTATACTCCAACTCAGCCAGTTCTTGTCAGTAAGTTTTTCAAATGGGAGTGAACCAATATGAACAGGCGGCAAAGCCATTGTGTTCTTTCACTTTAAATTCCCAAATGTCCAAAAACAAATTCACTGCAACAACAGAAAAGGACCCCAGTATACCTGGGTTTAAGCCCAGCCAATTTACCTTCGTGTAAAAATTGGCTTCTAGCAGTCCAATGTCTTTCAAACTTTGCAGGGAAAAACGAAACCAAACACAGCTTCCAGCAGCTTACCAGCCGCTCGCAAATCACTCCGTATGACGAAGAAAAACAAACAGTTGTTATCAGCTCTGCTGCTGCGACAGTCCAGGAAAGTTCTTTTGAAAACAAACCCTTTTGTGCAAAACAAAACAGGAAAGCAATTAAAAATTGGCCCTAGTTGTATAAGCACGTAGAAGGAAAGTTAAACAAAAACTCCTCCATCACAGGCAGGCAATCTTCTTCCGTCTCTTCTCTTTATCTCCGGAGGCAGATAACTTGAAGCTCAGCATTTAGCAGCAACTCCCACGAACTTGCAGGAACAGAAAGCCAAACATGCTTTCAAAAAAACTTTCTCAAAACTTCCAGACCACATGCTTCAAAAACAAAAGTCACTCAGACACATGGGCTATGCAATCCCTGGGCCCATAACCTGTCAGGGATTATGTGTTAGATTGTCCAAAATATAAAGCACAAACCTAAACTTGCAGAGTATAAAACAAGGATGTAGCAGCGTTAGCTTAGCCCCGAAGCAATGTGGTCAATTGAGAAAAAACTCCATAGACATAAAAGTCATACTTACTTTAATGTAAGCAAATAAAATGTCCATTCAGGAAAAAAAATACAATAAAGCAAAATAACTCCACACAGGAGAGCCATAAAAGGCAGCCACAAAGGCAACTTAGAAATATTCCACACAGGAATCCTCAAAGGTGATACAAAGCCTCAGAAGGGATGAATACAAAATACAAAGAGCATTTAAACACATAACAATCAGACCCCACCTTTCCCAGTAGTCTAATTGCCAATTAACTCAACTGTACCTTGTAACACTTAAATTAACATGATAGAATAACACTTAAAGGTACAAATATAATTTGTAGTAAGGAAGGGCGAAGGGGAGGGAGTTTAGACCCAGAGTGTAAGGATTTGAAATGGTGGGCTAACTGGAGAGAGATGTGTCAGCAGCCGATTGGCTGAGTGTGCCAGGGCCCAGGGTTCTCATTGGCTGCTGTTTCTGGCTGGCTGCTGAGGCCAACCGTCCTAACTGCCATTCTGCCCTTTGTGAGGAAACAAGGCTTATTTATGTATTTACGTTGTATCCTTGATCAGACAGCGGCTGCTATAACACAAAAAGCCTTTGCTTCACTTTCACAAAAGAGGGGCCTGGCCTCATCGCCCTCAAAGCCGTGTTCGATTTGCCTGAACACGTAACATTGAACAACGACTCTGCCTTGATCCGACCACACCTGGAATAATACTGTGTCCAGTTCTGGGCACCGCCATTGAAGGGAGATGTCGACAAGCTGGAATGTGTCCAGAGGAGGGGGCCTGAAAGGATCAAGGGTCTGGAGCACAAGCCCTATGAGGAGCGGCTGAAAGAGCTGGGCATGTTTATTTTATTCGATTTTGTATACCGCTCCTTCCTGCAGGCTGGGGGCGGTTCACACAAGAACAATGGCTTCAAACGACAAGAAAGGAGATCCCGCCTGAACATGAGGTGGTGCATGCGCCTCCCTTTCTTCCTCAGGCCAAAGATGCCCAGCTCTTTACGCCGCTCCTCATGGGCCTTGATCTCCAGACCCTTGATCATTTTAGTCGCCCCCTTTCTCTGGACACATCCCAGCTGAGAGTCAACATCTCCCTTCAATTGTGGTGCTCAGAATTGGGCCCAATATCCCAGGTAAAGTGGCCTAACCAAGGCGGAAGAGAGCATGGGGAGCATGACTTCCCTCGACCGAGGCACTCGGCTCCTCTTGATGTAGGCCAAAATCCCACTGGCTTTTTTTGCCGCCGCATCCCATTCCTGGCTTTCCCTGGAGCCTCTGCTTCTCCCTCCCGGCCTCACCTGGCCTCCCATTGAGCTCCCATTCAGTCCCAACACCCGTTTTGAAGGAACAAGAACTGAATACGCAAAACTATGGAAACAACAGAAGAAGCCAACAACAGAAAATTGGATTACAAACGTTTTTGAAATGGCCAAAATGGACAAATGAACTTTAGCTGCACAATAAAAAAAGACACAGAAGCCGAGCCAGGTGATGCTGGGCCCTCCTTCCTTCCACTGGGGCCTCTGCTTCTCCGGCCTCCAGGCCCACCAGGCGCCACCTGGCCTCCCATCCAGTCCCAACCCAGCCTGGATCCCCCCACACGTGATTCCTTCAGCCGATGCCTCAGGACACAGAGCCTTCCTTGTGCAAACCCTTCCAGTATTTCCTGGTGGTCCTGGGGGAGTCCTGCGTGCCAAGTTTGGTCCAATCCCATTGTTGGTGGAGTTCAGAATGCTATTGGATTGTAGGCGAACTATAAATCCCAGCAAGTACAACTCCCAAATGACAAAATCAATCCCATCCCAACCCCTCCAGTATTACAATGTGGACGTACTGGGTGTTTGTGCCAAATGTGGTCCAGTGAATGAAAATACCTCCTGCCTCTCAGAGATTGACACGACGATTCAGAACAGGAGCAAAATGACAGTCATGAAGCAGCAACGAAAACAATAATGTGATGGTTGGGGGTCACCACCACACGAGGAAAGGGATTAAGGGGTCACGGCATGAGGAGAGCGAGAGACCCTGACCTAGATTGTTCCTTCCTCAGAGTTAAATAACCCTTTTACTCCTGAAGAAGGCAAGGCCCAAGATGACCAGAGTGACCAGGGAGACCCCGGAGTGCTGCTCCCACCTCGCCAGGAGGAGTCTCTCCTCTGAACTGACCCTTGGCAGGAACCTCCCCAGACTGGCCGTTAGCCCCCGCTTTCCTGTTGCCGCCTGGAGAGCTGCGTCGCTACGGCAACGCCTGGGCCCTCAGGCCTGGTCCTCAGTCAGCCAAGGCTTCTCTCTCTCCCAACCTCCATCCACAGGCCTCAGACCCACGTGATGACCACTAGGCATTTTGCGACAGGCCCCAATCCACTGCGCGTCCAGGCCTGGGCCCACTCCGGCCCTCCCTCTTTGTCCCTTTGTAGAAAGCAAGCAAGCAAGCCTGGGATAAAGACTCACCGGAAGGAGGAGAGGAAAGAGGAGAAGAGACAGGCTACAAAGAGGAGGAGAAAGAGGCCAGAGGGGCCAACTCTTCTCTTCTCTTCTGTCCCTCCCGGGCAAGGAAGGGTGAAGGGAAGAGGCCAGAGGGGCTGGTGGGCCCAGAGTGGGAGGATTTGAAATGGAGAGAGAGGTGTCAGCAGCCGATTGGCTGAGTGTGCCAGGGGCCAGGGTTCTGATTGGCTACTGCCTCTGGCTGGTTGCTGAGGCCAAGCGTTCCAACTGCCGTTCTGCCCTTTGTGAGGAAACATGGCTGGCTGCCCAGTTCCCTCATTTATTTCTAATGGGAATTAAAATACAAGGAAGTTTTCAGTCTGAAGTTGTGTCTGCCGCCATTATTTGTGTATTTAAGTCGTATCCTTGATCAGACAGCGGCTCCTATACAACAAAAAGTCTTTGCTTCACGTTCACAAAAGAGGTGCCTTGCCTCATCGCCCTCAAAGCCGTGTTCAATTTGCCTGAACACACAACATTGAGCAACTACTCTGCCTTGATCCGACCACACCTGGAATAATACTGCGTCAGTTCTGGGCACCGCCATTGAAGGGAGATGATGACAAACTGGAATTTCTTCAGAGGAGGGCCTGAAATGATCAAGGGTCTGGAGCACAAGCCCTATGAGGAGCGGCTTAAAGAGCTGGGCATGTTTAGCCTGAAGAAGAAAAGACTGAGAGGAAATACGATAGCTGTGTATAAATATGTGAGGGGAAGTCTTAGGGAGGAGGGAGCACGCTAGTTTTCCGCTGCCCGGGAGACTAGGACGCAGAACCGTGGCTTCAAACTACAAGAAAGGAGATCCCGCCTGAACATGAGGTGGTGCATGCGCCTCCCTTTCTTCTTCAGGCCAAACATGCCCAGCTCTTTCAGCCGCTCCTCATGGGGCTTGTTCTCCAGTACCTTGATCATTTGAGTCACCCTCCTCTGGACACATCCCAGCTGAGAGTCAACATCTCCCTACAATCGTGGTGCTCAGAATTGGGCCCAATATCCCAGGTAAAGTGGCCTAACCAAGGCGGAAGAGAGCATGGGGAGCATGACTTCCCTCGACCGAGGCACTCGGCTCCTCTTGATGTAGGCCAAAATCCCATTGACTTTGTTTTGCTGCAGCATCCCATTCCTGGCTTTCCCTGGAGCCTCTGCTCCTCCCTCCCGGCCTCACCTGGCCTCCCATTGAGCTCCCATTCAGTCCCAGCACCCATTTTGAAGGAACAAGAACAGAATACGCAAAACTATGGAAACAACAAAAGAAGCCAATAAGAGAAAATCGAATTACTAAAGTTTTTGAAATAGTCAAAATGGACAAATGAACTTTAGCTGCACGACAAAGAAAGACACAGATGCAGAGCCAGGTGGTGCTGGGCCCTCCTTCCTTCCACTGGGGCCTCTGCTTCTCCAACCTCCAGGCCCACCTGGCGCCACCTGGCCTCCCATCCAGTCCCAACCCACACTGGGTCCCCCCGTGATTCCTTCAGCTGATGCCTCAGGACACAGAGCCTGGCCTTCCTTGTGAAAAAGAACCAGGAGACTTGGAAACAAGAGACAGAAACTTCTGCTCTGGGACCCGAGTGAAGAGAGGGGCCAGGAAGACCGTTCCCACTTGTCTCCTGGGTCTTCATGGAACCATAGAGTTGGAAGAAACCTTGTGGGCCATCTAGTCCAACCTCATTCTGCGCATGAGGCTGGAGGGAGTCCCTTCAAGACAAGGGGTTTCTATGTGGGAAGTCTGTCCCAATTCTATCGCTGGCGGGGTTCAGAATGCTCTTTGGTTGTAGGTAAACTATAAATCCCAGCAACTGAATATGTGAGAGGAAGTCATAGGGAGGAGGAGCAAGCTTGCTTTCTGCTGCCCTGGAGACTAGAACGCAATGGAACAATGACTTCAAACTACAAGAAAGGCGATTCCATCTGAACATTAGGAAGAACTTCCTGACTGTGAGCTGTTCAGCAGTGGAACTCTCTGCCCTGGAGTGTGCTGGAGGCTCCTTCTGTGGAAGCTTTTAAACAGAGGCTGGATGGCCATCTGTCGGGGGTGCTGTGAATGCAATTTTCCTCGTTCTTGGCAGAAAGGGGTTGGACTGGATGGCCCACGAGGTCCCTTCCAACTCTATGATTCTATGATTCTACAACTCCCAAACGTCAAGCTCTATTTACCCAAACTCCACCCGTGTTCACATTTGGGCATATTGAGTACTGGTGCCAAGCTTGGTTCAGAGCCATCTTTGTTTGAGTCCACTGTGCTGTCTGGATGTAGGTGAACTACAACTCCAAAACTCAAGGTTAATGCCCACCAAACCCTTCCAGTATTTCCTGTTGGTCATGGGTCCCTCGCGTGTCAAGTTCGGTCCAATCCCATTGTTGGTGGAGCATATGCATAAGTGACAATCAGTGACCTGGAGCCTGTCTATTTCCATATTTTAACATTTTAAAATTTTAAAATTTTAGTATTGTAGATGTCTAACTGTGTAAGTCGCCTGGAGCACATTTGTGGAGGGCGACTCATAAATAATAAAATTAGTTAGTTAGTTAGTTAGAATGCTCTTGGATTGTAGGTGAACTATAAATCCCAGCAAGTACAACTCCCAAATGACGAAATCAATCCCCTCCCAACCCCACCAGTATTCCTATGTGGACGTAATGGGTGTTTGTGCCAAATGTGGTCCAGTGAATGAAAATACCTCCTGCCTATCAGATATTTACATGGCGATTCAGAACAGTAGCAAAGTGGATAATGTTGTAATGTAATATACAATATAATACTACTAATAAGATATTATAATTGTATATTTACATTACTAATATTGTGATATAATTTGTTATAATACAATGTGATATGTAATTGTGGTACTGTGACAATGACATAGTATGTTGTATTGATATTATAGTATAATATAGTATGGTATAATACAGGGCTGTCAACTGGCGGCCCCAGGCCGGATCCGGCCCGTAGCCTGTTGGACACGGCCCCACCTATGCCCTCAGCCGCCATTTTTAAATTTGAAAAAAAAATTGATTTTTTTAATGGCGGCCAGGGCCGGGGGGGAGGCGGGGCAGGGAGGAGGAAGAGGCTGCTCCTCCTCCTTTTCCGCCCCCCTCCCTACCTAGGCGGGGGCCGCGAAAAGGGCAGAAGGCGGCGCCAAGAGCAGAGCGTCACAGGCCTGGCGTGTGCGCTGCCCCTTGGCGCCGCCTGCCTGGCCCTCCCTTCCTAGGGTGGAGGGGGCACCGAAAGGAGGAGTAGGCGGCAGCCAGAGCATCACAGGCCTGGCGTGACGGCTGCTCTTGGCGCCGCCTACTCCCTCTTTTCGGCGCCCCCTCCGCCCTAGGAAGAAGGGGGCGCCCGAAAAAGAGTAGGCGGTGCCAAGGGGCAGCGCGTCACGCCAGGCCTGTGACGTGCTGCTCTTGGCGCCGCCTTCTGCCCTCGGCCGTTTTAGGAGGGGGCGGGGCCTGGGGTTGGGGGCGGGGCCTGGGGGCTGGGCCGAGCGGCCCCCTAGGTCATCAGTGACCTTTTATCCGGCCCTGGACCCCGTAGAAGTTGGACAGCACTGGTATAATATATTGTGTATACATATGATATTTATAATGTTGTAATGTAATGCAATATATTACTACTAATAATAATAATGTGATACTATAACTATATATTTTGTGTTACATGCAATATTAGTAATAATATTGTGATATAATTCTTATAGTTCAATGTGATATTGTCATAGTACAATGTGATCTGTAATATTGATGTTGTGCTGTGGCAATAATTGTAGTTCATTGTATTTGCATTTTGCTTGTGAGCTTCTCTGAGTCCCCTTCGGGGTTGAGAAGAAGGGCGGCAGAGAAATATCCTGAAATAAATAAATAAAATGACACTTATGAAGCAGCAACGAAAAATCATAATGTTCTCGTTGGGGGTCACCACCACATGAGGAAAGGGGTTAAGGGGTCACGGCATGAGGAGGGTGAGGGACCCTGCCCTAGATTGTTCCTTCCTCAGAGTTAAATACTCCTTGTATTCCTGCAGAAGGCAAGGCCCAAGATGACCAGAGTGACCAGGGAGACCCCGGAGTGCTGCTCCCACCTCGCCAGGAGGAGTCTCTCCTCTGAACTGACCCTTGGCAGGAACCTTCCCAGACTGGCTGTTAGCCCCGCCCCTTTCCTGCTGCCGCCTGGAGAGCTGTGTCGCTATGGCAACGCCTGGGCCTCAGGCCTAGTCCCTCCCGTCAGCCAAGGCTTTTCTCTGTCCCAACCTTCATCCACAGGCCTCAGACCCACGTGATGACCACTAGGCCTTTCGTGACAGGCCCCAATCCACTGTGTGTCTAGGCCTGGGCCCACTCCGGCCCTCCCTCCAGGTGTTTTGGGCACCAGCAGCCCCTCCCTGGATGGGAAGGTAGGCCAACCATCCCTTGTAGCTTGAGGATGATGATGGTCCTCCAAGTGCAGGGTCTTGGTGGTGGTGGGTCCATAGGTGGCTCTGGAGTGCTGTGTCACGCACTGCAACTCACAGATCCAAGGTCAATCACCCCCAATCCCCAGATGCACATTTGGCCATGTAAGGTCCCGATATGATGTTGTCTGCCTTCTGGGACTCTCTGGATCCAGGTAAACAACAACTCCCATCAGAAAAAGGGCAATCCTTCCCCATTCCCTGCCTGTAGGCACAGTTGGGCACATTGGCTCTATGTGCCAAGTTTAGTCCAGATCCAGCCTTGGCTTGGCTCAATGCGCTGTTGTTATTATTATTATTATTATTATTATGAAATAGTTCTACGTTAAAATGGAATTAGTTATGCTCAATATATCCCAAATGCATTGGGATAATAATGCAAAATCCAAGTCAACAGAAAGAAATTGACAGCTGTTTGTTAAAGAAATGCTGAGCTTGTCTCCGAGTCCCTCTGAGCCCCCCTTTGGGTAAAAATACTGTCAATCAATAAATAATAATGGTCTCCACGCATGTCTTTTCTGCCCTCCCGTGCCCAATAGTTCCTTGTCCTAAGTAAAGTGATTTTGATTGTGTGGCTTATACTTTAGTGGAAATCCAGCCACGCATAATTACATCACAGGAAACCAGTGTTCATGAGAATAGGTGACCTTCCCCTTTGCTCCACTCTGTGGGAAGGAAAAACCAAGGACCAGAGTTAGGTAGCAGTGGCTGGGTCTCCCTACTACTTAGCCCGTGTCATGTGACCTGGAGAGAGGAGTTCTTTATATCCTTCCTTTCTAGGAACACAGATTGGCATGTTGGCATTTCAGGATCATGTCCTCAGGGGTGGAAGCATGACATTGAAATATCGAGTGCCCCTGTTAAGGGCTAAATGAGCCAAGAGCCACAATGTTGACCTTTAGGAGGAAGAGTCTGAGTGATGTGAGTGCTGAGGGAGGATGGAGAGCAGCCAGGCTCAGCTCTGCCGCTGGTTAGGGAATTGGCTGGGCAATGTTGGACCAGTCGCGCTCTCTCCATGTGGTCTATGCCACTATTAATGCTACACATGCTATTGATTTCTTTATTTCACGATGTTTATATGCTGCCCTTCTCAACCCCGGAGGGGACTCAGAGCGGCTCACAAGCAAACGGCAGATACAACCAAAGACATTCCTGCCACAGCACAACATCAGTATTACACATCACATGGCACTATGACATTATATCGCAATCTCATTAGCCATATGGCATGTAATACACAATATACAATCATAATATCACGTTATCATTAGTACTGTTATATGGTATCACATTACAACATTATCAATATTAAATGTATATACAATATGTTATATCGTACTCATATACTATATTATATCATATTATACTACATTACATTATGATTATTATATTATAACATTACATTATAATTATAAAATAATAAATAACATTATTTGTTTAAATAAAATATTTTTCCATAAAATTACCCCCTAGCAAATATTTCCACTGTACTTGTATAAAACTCAAATAGCCTAAAATAAGATGAAATCAAAATGAAATGCGACCCAGACCTCCCTCGTCTCCAGGGATATTATGGGATGCACCCCCTCCCTTGTGACTCTCTGGGTGTGGCAGGAACATAAAGTGTCTTTGTAAGAAAGGAGCCCAAGGCTGCCCTTAGCCCTGCTTGATCAGCACCCAATGGCCCTGCAGCTCCAAAGCCTGGCTGCTTCCTTCCTTCCCGGGGGTGGGGAATCCCTTGTTGTTGGGAGGGGTTAGCTGGCCCCGGTTGTTTCCTGTCTGGAATTCCCTTGTTTCCCCAGGCAGGCAGGCAGGCAGGCAGGCGCCCCCAGAGGTGGTGGAGGGGTCTCTCCTTGGGGGCGAGGCCAGGGGGGTGGAGGCCTCTCTCTCTCTCTCTCCCTGAGGAAGGCTCCCCTCCTGGGTGGGTGGGGGGGGAGAGAACGAAGGAAGGGACCCGGGTCTGCCTGAGGCAAGTGGAAATGCTGCCATTAGCCCAGCTTGATCAGCACTGAAGGGCCTTGCAGCTCCAAAGCCTGGCTGCTCCCTTCCTCCCTTGTTGTTGGGAGGGGTTAGCTGGCCCCGGTTGATTCTTGCCTGGAATCCCCCTGTTTCCTGAGCGTAGTTTGCAGAAGGCGGGATCATCAAATGGGGAGAGAGGGAGGGAGGCAGGAGCAGGGTGCAGAACCACCTCCACAGATGAGAGAGAGGAGGGGCCCAGAAGTTCAACGGGGGGACCAAGGCAAGGGGCTCCCTCCCCTGAGGCAGAAGAGCAAGGGACAGGCCAAGGTTCTCCCCTGACCTCACCCCCACCCCTGCTGAGGAGGAGGAGGCTTGCCACAGAACCACAGGCGAAAGGTCAGGAGAGAATGCTGCTGCTGCTGCTTCTCGAGCCTGGCCAGGCAGCCCGGAAAACCTGCCACCCCCCGGTTGTGATACTCCAGCTGGGCCCACGGGGGGAGGGGAGAAGCCCCGCAAGGAATCGGAGAGAGAGAGAGATTGGGGGGGAGGCCTGGCCGCTGTGCCTGGCTCTTCGGGGCCTGAGCGGGAGGGGAGGAGGAGGAGGACAACACAGCAGCCTCGGAACGGGCCGCTTCCCCTTTAAACATGCAAACGAAGCCGCGCGGCGCCCGGGCGCTCATCCTCCCTCCCGTCCTACGCGCGCTAGCCAGCCAGCCAGAGTCCCCGGCGGCCAATCAGGAGCGCGGAGGGAGGGAGAGGGGGTGACGTCATGCGGTCCCCGCCCCCTTTGCAGCCGTTATTTAGAACATAAGAACATAAGAAGAGCCATGCTGAATCGGGCCTCAGCCCATCTAGTCCAGCATTCTGTGTCACACAGTGGCCCACCAGTTGTACACAGGGATCTCGAGCAGAAAGGAGGGCAAAAGCCTCACCTGCTCCCGACCCCCCACAACCAGTACCCGGGGAAATCCTGCCTGCCTCCATCAACACAGAGGTGGCACTTGGATGTCCATTTCAGTAGCTACTGATTCCCTTGGTATCCATGAATCTGTCTAATCCTGCCTTGAAGCTGTCCAGGCTGACCGCTGTCACAACCTCCTCTGGAAGTGAGTTCCATAACCCAATGACCCTCTGGGTGAAGAAATATTTCCCTTTATTAGTCTTAATTTTCCTACCTTGGAGCTTCAGGAGTGCCCCTAGTCCTAGTGTTGGGTGACAGAGAAAATATTTTTCTTTATTCACCTTTTCTATCCCATGCATGATTTTATACACTTCGATCAAGTCACCTCTTAGACGCCGTCTTTCAAGGCTGAAAAGACCAAGGCGTTGCAACCTGATTTCGTAAGGGAGCTGCTCCATCCCTTGGATCATTCTTGTTGCCCTTTTCTGTACCTTTTCCAGTTCCGTTATATCCTTCTTGAGGTGCGGTGACCAGAATTGTACACAGTACTCCAGATGTGGCGGAAGGGAAGGGACGGCAGCCAGGGAAGGTGAGGCCTTTGTGGTCTTGTGAGGGAGGGAGTGAGGGGAGGGAGTGAGGGGAGGGGGGGTCCCCTCAGGAGCCGAGGCCTCGCCCGGGACAAAGGAAGAGCCCCCCCCCCCTGCCTGCCTCCCCCTGTAGCTCGGGCCTTGCCTCCGTGGCCTTGTGGGCAGAGCGAGCGCTTGGCCGCCCAAGAGGAGGGGGAGGCGGAGGGAGCCTGGCTGGGCCTGAGGGGGGGCTGGGGGATGGCAGGACCTGCCTTGGTCCTTAGCAGGGTTCTGTGGCTGGGAGGAAGGAAGGCCCGAAGCCTGCAGCCCATAGAATAATAATAATACTATCTGGAGGTGGTTCTGCTGGGAGGAAGCCCTTATTTCCCGCCCAGCCCTGTGAGGCCTGTTTGGGCTGCTGCTGCTGCCCCTGCGCTGGTCTGGGCCCAGGGCATCCATCCTCAGCCAGGCAGAGTTGGGAGAGACCTGGTGGGCCTTCACCCAGTCCAGCCCCATTCTGCCCAGAAGCAGGGAAAGCGCATTCAAAGCGCCCGTGGCAGATGGCAATCCAGCCTCTGTTTAAAAGCCTCCACCACACTCCAGGGCAGCAAAGAGTTCCACTGCTGAACAGCTCTCACACTCAGAAAGCCCTTCCTAATGTTCAGATGGAGTCTCCTTTCTTGAAGTTCGAAGCCATTGCCAGGGGGGTCGGGGCCCTTTCTTCCTCCAGGCACATCCGTTCCCCAAACTTCACAGGCCTTTCTTTCCTCCTTTGGATCAGAACCAGATCCAGGGTGTATTTCAGCTGCGGCCTGACCAAAGCGCCATAGTAAGGAATGACTCCTCTTCCTCTGGAGACTCACTCTCTGCAAAGGCAGACTTTGGGAGCATGGCCTCACACACAGGGCCCCACCTAGGTCATTTTACATGGTAAACAAATAGTATTTTGGCACCCCCCAACCAATCACTGAGATAGATATGGATGGGGTGTATAGACAAATTTTGGCCCTCCAGGTATTTTGGACTTCCTACTACCTGTTTGGAATTGTGGGAGTTGAAGTCCAAAACACACAAAGGGCCGAAGTTGGCCCATGCCATATCTCTCAGCATTTACTTCGCGAACGAAGATTCTTAAGAAGGACTCATCCCACGCTTTCTACAAGCACCTTGATGACTAAAAAGGCCAATCTGAGAAAGGCAAGTCCGGTTGCAGAAAGCACAGCAGAAAGTCTCCTTGGGTGATGTTGTTTCCAAGTTGCAGTTCTTTCTGCATTGTTGTTTCTCTTTGTGACTCGTTTGGCGTGTCTTCTCAAAAGAGGCCGCAGCGTTGTGGATAGTGCGTCTCCATGCCTCCCGATGTGAGGCCAGGGTGGACCATTGTTGTTGATCAATCTGACCGAGCCTGAGGTGTTGTTTCAGGGAGTCCTTGTATCTCTTTTTGGGGACGATTCTCTTGCACTGACCCGTGGCGAATTCACCATAGAGTAATATATTTGGGAGGCAGTGATCCTCCATCTTAGAGACCTTGTGCCCTGCCCAGCGCAGCTGTGTTCTCAATAGCATGGCCTCAATGCTGGTGATCCTTGCTTGCTCAAGGACAGCAACATTAGGATTAACATAACTCAAAAACCACTTGACAAATTGACACCAAATGTGGACACAAGACGTCTCTCAGGCCAACAAAGTGACTGTCACTCATAAAAACACTGAAAAACACAGCGGAAGAGATTTAAAAAGGCAAAAAGACGCTACAGCACATGCACAAAACCACATAGACACAAACACAGATATATACACATTTACACAAATATATTCACACACATATACACAGACTGGGCGACAGCAACGCATGGCAGGGGACAGCTAGACACAGCGGGGTAGAATCATAGAGTTGGAAGAGACCTCGTGGGCCGTCCAGTCCAACCCCATTCTGCCAAGAAGCATTGCATTCAAAGCACCCCGACAGATGGCAATCCAGCCTGTGCTTAAAAGCTTGGTCATCTGTCAGTAGAAATGTAACAATAACAACAACAAACAGCTCTAAGCAGTTTTTGTAGTTGGTCAATGGACTGAGTAATTCAAGCACAACATTCAAAATGACAGATACGGTCATTTTCCCAGCCTCTCTCAGGCCAACGATTTAGAAGCCCAGAGCTCAGCAATGGATTCTCCTGAATGGACTGACTGGTCCCCTGTTTCAGGACGGGAACATGCAGGTCTGTAGTATCCCCAACTTGATTTGAGGCCTCTCTTGTTGCAGCTGGACTTCTGCCTGGGGTCCAGTCCCTCACGGTTCCCTCTGGATTCTTGGTTTACCTTCAATTCCTCCTTCCATTTTTTCCTTCTTTGGGGGACACTAGAGATCTCTTCAAGATGGGATTTAGTTGATCCAGCTTGTCGTTGGCACTATGGATTAATCCGTTCAGAATTTTCAGTGTTCTCATATCTTCTGTACATTTAGCCAACGTCTTCTTATGTTGTTTTCCTTTCTCCATTTTAGGAGGTTTCAACTGAACGTTGGATTTCTTCTTTAAGCGCTTTTATCCAATCAATGTCGTATTTCGGTAAGTTTTCAAATAAATGCCTTTTGCAAACGAGCTCCTATATTTGGCAATGCTTCAGGAAGACATAAGATAAATCAATGAGCTGTGTTGACTTCTCTTTGATTCAAGGCCACACTGATAAATCTCCCTCTTTTCCTTCCTCTTTTCTCTCTAATCCAGAAAATGACAAATCATGATTGCGCTGAGACTACTGTGCCTATTTCGTCACAAGAAGAACTGCACTTTTATCTTCTATTTCAAAAATCAAGCTTGTCCATTCATTCTTGTTTCTCCCTTCCTTCCTTCCTTCCTTCCTTCCTTCCTTCCTTCCTTCCTTCCTTCCTTCCTTCCTTCCTGTTTTCTGGGTTATCCCTTTGTCTATAGTTGTTAGATATTCCTGCTCGTATGCAATAGGATAACAGTGTATATTGTTATAATCAAATACTTGCAGGTATAGAATCATTATTTTGTTGTTTCATTTCCTCCTCCTCCTTTCAATAGTCTTTGATTCCAAACGGAGGTCTTGAGGGAAGGTGATCAGGTTGGGAAAGTTGGTCGGTGGTTGGCAGTAGAGCTGAAAACAGCTGCAATGATGATATGCATGCAGGTCTCTCCTCCTTGCTTCCACTCAATGGCCATCCATCTAGGGAGCTGCAATCCTCCAGGTTGTTCGTTCAGTTGCTTCCGACTCTTCATAACCTCATGACCAGCCCACGCCAGAGCTCTCTGTCGGCCGTCACCTCCCCCAGGGTCTCCTTCAGGGTCTAGCCTGTCACTTCAAGTATACCATCCATCCATCTTTCCCTTGGTCAACCCCTCTTCCCTTTTCCTTCCCTTTCCCCAAGCATCATTGTCTTCACTAAGCTTTCCTGTCTTCTCATGATGTGGCCAAAGTGCTCCAATGAGCACTTGGGCTTTATTTCCTGAACTGTGGACTGGTTGGATCTTCTCTCAGTCCAAGGAACTCTCAGAACTTTCCTCCAACACCACAGTTCAAAAGCGCCTCTCTTCCTTCGCTCAGCCTTCCCTAAGGTCCAGCTCTCACATCCGTATGTGAGTAATGGGAAGACCATTGCTTTGACTATGCAGATCTTTGTTGTCAGTGTGATGTCTCTACTCTTCACTATGTTATCAAGATTGGCCATTGCTCTCCTCCCAAGATGGAAGCCTCTTCTGCAGTCATCTTTGCACCTAGAAATCCATCCGGTTTTGATGGATTCGTTTCAATTGGTTCAGCTCGAGGATGTGGACAGGATCCTTGGGGAAGCGAGGCCTACTACATGCATCCTAGACCCCTGCCCATCCTGGCTGATAAAGGAAGCCAGAGGGGGTTTGGCAGAGTGGGTGAAGGTGGTGGTTAATGCGGAGGGCAAAATTCCAGCCAGCTTAAAGCAAGCTGTTATAAAACCGCTGTTGAAGAACCTATCACTGGACCCCACTCAATTAGTCAACTATCGGCCAGTCTGCAATCTCCCCTATTTGGGCAAAGTCATGGAACGTGTGGTGCCTTCGCAATTCCAGGGGTTTCTGGTAGACACTGATTACCTTGATCCGGCACAGTCTGGCTTTAGGCCGGGACATGGAACTGAGACAGCCTTGGTAGATGATTTACGCCGGGAGCTCGACGGGGAGTGTGTCCCGGTTGGTTCTGCTGGACCTCTCAGCGGCTTTCGATAGTGTTGACCATAGTATCCTGAGGTGCCTTGCAGAAACGGGGCTTGGGGTACTGCTCTGAAGACGCAGGTTCGCAACTTGGGAGTGATCCTGGATTCATCGCTGAGCCTGGATCCCCAGGTCTCAGTGGTGACCAGGGGAGCTTTTGCACAGTTAAGACTTGTGTGCCAGCTGCGCCCATACCTTGGGAAGTCTGATCTGGTGAAGGTGGTCCATGCTCTTGTCACATCTCGACTAGATTACTGCAACGCACTCTACATGGGACTGCCTTTGAAAACAGTTCAGAAACTTCAACTAGTCCAACGGGCGGCAGCCAGGTTACTAACTGGAGCGACATACAGGGAGCACACCACCCCCCTGTTGTGTCAGCTCCACTGGCTGCCTGTCCATTTCTGGGCTCAATTCAAAGTGCTGGTTTTGACCTTTAAAGCTCTATACGGTTTTGGCCCAGCTTACTTGTCTGAATGCATCTGCCGCTACGTCCCACCTCGTAACTTAAGATCATCCGGGGAGGCCCTGCTCTTGCTTCCGTCAGCAACTAAACTGCGGCTGGTGAGGACGAGAAACAGGGCCTTCTCTGTGGAATGCACTTCCAAGCGAAATACGATCAACCTCATCCTTCCTAGCTTTTAGGAAGAAAGTAAAATCATGGATATGGGACCAGGCCTTTGCACAATAGCAGAATATACATTAAAATAAACGTTTTTATTTTGGTCTTGATCAGTCATTGGATGAGGGTCGCAGCAGTCTTGGGAAGTGAGTGAAGGTACTGTAAGTCCCATCATCCATTGTACATCCTCCAAACTTTACCAGAATGTAGAGTGGGTCATGGGGACTCTGTGTGCCAAGTGTCGTCTTGATCAGTCATTGGATGAGGGTCGCAGCGGTCTCAGAAAGTGAGTGAAGGTACTTCAAGTCCCATCATCTGTGGTTCATCCCACTCAGAACTGCACCAGGATGTAGAGTGGGTCATGGGTACTCTGTGTGCCAAGTGTGGGCCTGGTCTGTGATTTGTAGGGGCTGCAATGTTCTGGAAATGTTCTGGCCTAGTCAGGAAAATCAAGTTAAGGAAGCCTTGCTGTCAATTCTGGGCCTGGTCTGTGATTTATAGGGGCGACAGTGTTGTTTGGGAAGTGAATCAGGTGAAGGTACCGCAAATCCCATCATTTGTGGCCCATCCTGCCCTAAACCACACCAGGTTGTGAAGTGGGCCATTGGGCCCCTGCGTGCCAAGTTTGGTCCTGATCCGTCATTGCTGTGGGCCACAGTGACTGACTGCCTGAGGCCTTTCCTTTTCCCTCTGCGTCACCTTAGAATGTTGGAATCTAGAAGCTGGCCAATCAGAGCCAGTTTTGCAAATTCTCCCTCAGTGGCAACCGTTCGTGTTGTTTAAATGAAGAGGCTTGGATTCTTGGGTGCTGGCCAATCAGAGTCCTTTATCCAAATAATCTCTCAGTGGGAGCCAATCAGAAAACTGCCACATTTCCGCCCTCCGCACGTATACAAACATTCTATTTTATTATATACTAGCTTGGGGACCCAGCGGTGCCCGGGTCATTTGAGAAAGGCATTGTGTGTGAAGGTTGGTCCTTATCATAAGTGTACGTGGCTCGTAGTGGTTTCAGGAAATTAGTGAAGGCAGTGCGAGTCCCATTATACATGGGTGTACCCTCCTCCAAATTGCAGTAGGATGTAGATTGGGTCATGGGGGCTCTGTGTGCCAAGTGTGGTCTGTATTTTCGAATGGATGAGGGTTGCATTGTTTTCCGGAAGTGAGTGAAGGTACTTCAAGTCCCATCACCCATGGTCCATCTCACACCAAACTGCACCAGGATGTAGAGTGGGTCATGAGGGCTCTGTGTGTCAGGTTTGGTGTTGATCAGTCATTGGATTAGGTTTGCAACAGTCTGGGAAAGTGAGGGAAGGTACTGCAAGTCCCATCATACATGGTCTGCCCCCCTCCAAACTGCAGCAGGATGTAGAGTGGATCATGGGGGCTCTGTGTCCCCAGTGTGGTCTTGATCCATCATTATTGGGAGTTGTAGTGGTATCATGAAATTTCTGAAGGTACTGCAAGTCCCATCATCTGTGGGCCACCCTCCTCCAAATTGCAGTAGGATGTAGATTGGGTCATGGGGGCCGTGTGTGCCAAGTGTGGTCTGTATTGGCGAATGGATGAGGGTTGCATTGTTTTTAGGAAGTGAGTGAAGGTACTTCAAGTCCCATCATCCGTGGTCCATCTTTCACAAAACTGCACCAGGATGTAGAGTGGGCCATGGGGGCTCTGTGTGGCAGGTTTGGTGTTGATGAGTCATTGGATTAGGTGTGCAGCAGTCTTGGGAAGTGAGGGAAGGTACTGCAAGTCCCATCATCCATGGTCTGCCCTACTGTAAACTGCAGTAGGATGTAAAGTGGGTTATTTGAGAATGGCATTCTGTGCCAAGGTTGGTCCTTATCAGATGTTTACGTGGCTTGCAGTGGTCTCAGGAAGTTAGTGAAGGTACTGCAAGTCCCATCGGCCATGGTCCATCCCCCTCCCAACAGCACAAGGATGTAGAGTGGGCTGTGTGTGCCACGTTTGGTCTTGATCATTCATTGGATGATGGTCGCAGCGGTCTAGGAAGGTGAGCGAAGGTGCTTCAAGTCCCATCATCCATGGTCCATCCTCCTTCAAACGGCACCAGGATGTAGAGTGGGTCATGAGGGCTCTGTGTGGCAAGTTTGGTCTGTATTGGTCATTGGATGAGGGTCACAGTGCTCTCAGGAAGTGAGTGAAAGTACTTCAAGTCCCATCATCCGTGGTCTGTCCCACACAAAACTGCACCAGGATGTAGAGTGGGTTATGAGGGCTCTGTGTGTCAGATCTGGTCTTGATCAGTCATTGGATTAGGTTTGCAACAGTATTGGAAAGTGAGTGAAGGTACTTCAAGTCCCACCATGCATGGTCTGCCCTCCTCCAAACTGCACCAGAATGTAAAGTGGGTCATGGAGGCTCTGTGTGCCAAGTTTGGTCTTGATCAGTCAGTGGATGAGGGTAGCAGCAGTCTTGGAAAGTGAGTGAAGGTACTTCAAGTCCCATCATCCATGGTCTGCCCTCCTTCATACTGCACCAGGGTGTAGAGTGGGTCTTGGGGTTTTTGTGTGCCAAGTTTGGTCATGTTCTGTCATTGTTGGGAGCCGCAAAGTGTTTTGGTCTGAAACTCCCACCATGACTAACTGCCTCAGGCCTTTGCCTTATCCCTCTCTGGCAGTTTAGAGTATCGGAATGTTTGTGTTGGCTGGCCAATACTCTCTCACTGGCAACCAATCATGTTGTCAGAATGTAGAGGCCAGGAGCCAATCAGAACGCTGCCACATACATACATACATACATACATACAAACATACATACAAACATACAAACAAACATTCCGCTTTATTATATACTAGCTTGGGGACCCGGCCCTGCCCGGGTTGTTTGAGAAAGGCATTGTGTGCCAAAGTTGGCCCTTATCAGATGTTTACGTGGCTCGCAGTGGTCTCAGGAAGTTAGTGAAGGTACTAAGAGTCCCATCGGCCATGGTCCATCGCTTTAAATCAGATTACATGAGTGTGGACTCAGAAAACCCAGTTCAAAGCCAATATGGTGGGTTTTTCTGTCGTAACATTCAGGGTTATAAGCCTGTGTGGAAGGTCCCTGGGTTATGTGAGTTCCTTTGCTCACATCTGAATAAAATCCCATGCTATTTGCTTTGAACCAGATTATATGAGTGTGGACTCAGAAAACACAGTTCAAAGCAGATATTGTGTGTTTTTCTGCCTTAATATGCAGGGTTATAGGCTGTGTGGAAGGGCCCTGGGTTATCTGAGTTCCTCCCACCATGGCTGACTGACTCAGGCCTTTGCTTATCCCCCTCTGGCAGTTTAGAGTGTCAGAATGTTCGTGTTGGCTGGCCAATTAGAGGTGTTATGCAAATACTCCCTCACTGACAACCAATCATGTTGTCAGAATGTAGAGGCCGGGAGCCAATCAGAAAGCTGCCACATACATACATACAAACATATAGAGAGAGAGAGAAAAGAGAGAGATATAGAGACTAGCTTGGGGACCCAGCCCTGCCCGGGTTATTTGAGAATGGCATTGTGTGCCAAGGTTGGTCCTTATCAGATGTTTACGTGGCTTGCAGTGGTCTCAGGAAGTTAGAGAAGGTACTGCAAGTCCCATCGGCCATGGTCCATCCCCCTCCCAACAGCACCAGGATGTAGAGTGGGTCATGTGGGCTGTGTGTGCCACGTTTGGTCTTGATCATTCATTGGATGATGGTCGCAGCGGTCTCGGAAGGTGAGTGAAGGTACTTCAAGTCCCATCATCCATGGTCCATCCTCCTTCAAATGGCACCATGATGTAGAGCAGTGTTTCCCAACCTTTTTTGAGCTGCGGCACACTTTTTATATTTACCAAATCCTGGGGCACACCACCAACCAAAATGACACAAAATGACACTCTAACACAGTAATACATATAGTTAATACCGTATGTTTTTAAATGTATAAATGTATTTATACACTCAGTGTGAAACCTGGGCCTGTTTCAATGAACACAACATAGATATTCTGGCAGGAATGGCAGAAAGACACAAACTTCCCACACAGAACTCCCATAACCAAGAGAAAATACTAAGAGAGTTTGGTGGGCATTGACTTTGGGTTTTGGAGTTGTAGTTCACCTATATCCAGAGAGCACTGTGGACTCAAACAATGTTGGATCAGGACCAAACTTGGCATGAATACTCAATATGCCCAAATATGAATGCAGATGGAGTTCAGGGGAAATAGACCTTGACATTTGGGAGTTGTAGTTGCTGGGAGTTATAGTTCCCCTACAATCAAAGAGCATTCTGAACCCCACCAATGATAGAACTAGGCCAAACTTCCTACACAGAACTCCCAGGAGGCAAGAGGAGGTCTCTACTTGGGGAAAGGGAGGTGGGTGTTCCCAATGCATGGAGAGGGAGAGACCAAGTAGACAACGGGTGGGGAGGGGGTTGTTTGTAATTTTGTGCCTTCATCGAGGTAGGTTTCTTAGGGTTTTTATACTTCAACACACTAGACTCTCCCCTCCCCCCTTCCTGGAGGTTCCAATTTCCCACGGCACACCTGATGATTGCTCACGGCACACTAGTGTGCCCCAGCACACTGGTTGGTAAAACACTGATGTAGAGTGGGTCATGAGGGCTCTGTGTGGCAAGTTTGGTCTGTATTGGTCATTGGATGAGGGTCGCAGCAGTCCCGGAAGGTGATTGAAGGTACTTCAAGTCCCATCATCCATGGTCCATCCTCCTTCAAACAGCACCAGGATGTAGAGTGGGCCATGGGGGCTCTGTGTGGCAAGTTTGGTCTGTATTGGTCATTGGATAAGGGTCACAGTGCTCCCAGGAAATGAGTGAAGGTACTTCAAGTCCCATCATCCGTCGTCCATCCCACACAAAACTGCACCAGGATGTAAAGTGGGTCATGGAGGCGCTGTGTGCCAAGTTTGGTCTTGATCATTCAGTGGATGAGGGTAGCAGCGGTCTGGGGAAGTGATTGGGGGTACTTCAAGTCCCATCATCCATGGTCTGCCCTCCTTCAAACTGCACCAGGATGTAGAGTGGGTCTTGGGGGTTTTGTGTGCCAAGTTTGGTCTTGTTCTGTCTTTGTTGGGAGCCGCATACAAACAAACACACAAACATACAAACATTCCGCTTTATTATATACTAGCCTAGGGACCTGGCCCTGCCCGGCTTATTTGAGAAAGGCATTGTGTGCCAAGGTTGGTCCTTATCAGATGTTTACGTGGCTCGCAGTGGTATCAGGAAGTTAGTTAAGGTACTGCGAGTCCCATCGGCCATGGTCCACCCCCCTCGAAACAGCACCAGGATGCAGAATGAGTCATGGGGGCTCTGTGTCCCAAGTTTGGTCTTGATCAGTCATTGGATGAGGGTCGCAGCTTTCTCGGAAGGTGAGTGAAGGTACTTAAAGTCCCATCATCCATGGTCCACCCTCCTCCAAACAACACCAGGATGTAGAGTGGGTCATGAGGGCTCTGTGTGCCAAGTTTGGTCTTGATCAGTCACTGGATGAGGGTCGCAGCAGGCTCGGGAAGTAAGTGGAGGTACTTGAAATCCCATAATCCATGGTCCGCCCTCCTCTAAACTGCAATAGGATGGAGTCTGTGTCACGGGGGCACTGTGTGCCAAGTTTAGTCTGTATCAGTCTTTGTTCTGGGCCGCAGTGGTCTGTGGGAAATGAGGGGTTTGAAAGTACTACAAATCCCATAATCCGTTGAGGCACTTCAAGTCCCATCATCCATGGTCTACCCTCCTCCAAACTGTAGTATAATGTAGCGTGGGTCATAGGGGCTCTGTGTGGCAAGGTTGGTTACTGTCAATTCAGGCCATACACAATGTCCCATGAGCTGAGGCCTAGTCGGGAAAATCAAGTTAATGAAGCCTTACTGTCAATTCGGGCCTTAAACAGTATCCCATTAAGTGAGCCCTAGTCAGGAAAATAAAGTTAATAAAGCCTTACTGTCAATTTGGGGCCTGGTCTGTGGGAAGTGAATCGGGTGAAGGTACAGCAAATCCCATCATTCGTGGCCCATCCTGTCCTAAACTCTCTTTTGGGGCCTGTAATGTAAGTGGCCTACTGTGCTGGGCTGGTGTTTGGTAACTTTAAAAGGCCGAATGCCAGACAGCCGTTTTCTGAAAGCTGAGGGGGAGTAGAAAACAGGAATCCATTTTGTTTGCACTGTGCCATGTGGGAACGGAATGTTAATGGTGCATATTCTCCCTCAGTGGGAAGCAATCCTTGAATGTAGAGGCTTGGATTCTGGGATGCTGGCTAATCAGAGGCCTTTATGCAATCCCCTCTGTCTGGTGCCTTAGAATGTTGGAGTTCTGAGGCTGGCCAATCAGAGTCCTTTATGCAAATAATCCCACAGTGGCAACCAATCAGAAAGCTGCCACATACATACATACAAATATACAAACAAATATTCTCTTTTATCTATATATAGATAGAAGATATATAGATATAGATAGATATAGAAGAAGAAGATATAGAAGATAGAAGATAGATATATAGAGAAGAGATAGAGATTATTATATATAGAGATAGAGATTTCCCGCCCTTCTCTACCCCGAAGGGCGGCTGACAAAAAGGCAACTATTTGATGCCGCATATGCAGAGAATAAAACATAAAAACATCATAAATACAATAAAATTGATTAAAACAATTAAATATCAGTAATTAAAATACATAATCCTAGTTCCATATTTAGAGGTTGTCCCAGCCAATCTGCAGTCCGGTTCCATAATCGTCATTTTTTCCCCGCCTGCTGCCAATATCTAACCAAATGCCCGGTCCCAAAGGGATCCCTGCAGCCTCAGGAAAGTTAGCGCCTGGCCTTCCAAGTAGGAGAAGAGTGTGCTTCCCCTTTGAAACCCAGTGTCTGTTTCCTGCAGGATTCTAGAGTTTGTAGTTGAGAGAGGCCCAGGATCTCTCTAGCTGATAATGATCAAGGCCCCTTCCTGAACACCTTCCAGTGTAAGAAATCACACACAGAGAACCTTTCGGCACCGTCCCCTTTGTACCCGAGGAGGGATTGTTCATTGTTGGGCAAGTGGAAACAACACAAAACTCTAGGGGGTGGCCTAGCTAGAACTACGCAACAACACAGGAGTATAAGACAAAATACACTATATTGCAACCAGAATGTAGTACTATAAACCAACAGCAGATGGCTAAATGCAATGTATCGCATATAGCCACATAAACACGATGATAGAAGAATACAGGTATGATTCATAAATGGAGAAAAGACATGTAATTTAAGCATATATTATTGCATACAATTCATAAATACAATAATAGAATACAGGTAATTTTCGTAAATGGAGACAATTCATAGATATATTGTATATCCCATACACGGCAAAGCAGTGGAGCATATAAAACATATACCATCAATCAATGAATACAAAATGCAGACCATATATACAGTAGAAAAAAGCACGGATAATAATATACTCGTCGCGTCTATATGAGGCAAAAACCTGTATAGAGTCTGACAGACATGTCAGCCCGTAGCATGGAAAATTGGAGCCAAAATGGAAAGCTGTTGTAAAAGTCAGTGTTGAGCCTTGGGTGGTCACCGAGGCACAATAAACAGAGTAAACAGTTCAACGTTTGGCGAAGTCCCTTTGGAAATGATTAAGAAGTAACATAGTCCCTGTAATAAAGAAAGAAAACGCGCCCAAGTGCGCGTATCCAGACACGGCCGTAAAGTGTTAGAGTCGTAAAAATCTGTGTAACGCCCCAAAGTTGGTGCAGGATGCTGCAGCCCGGCTACTTGCGGGGAGCCCGTGAGTTGTCGTATCACCCCGGTCCTGCAGGGACTGCACTGGCTACCAGTTGAGTACCTGATCACTTTCAAAGTACTAGTTTTAACTTTTAAGGCCTTACATGGTGTCGGGCCAGTGTACTTGAGGGATCGCCTGTTCCCATATAGTCCCTTGAGATCACTGCGATCACTGCGATCAGAATCTCTTAGATATTCCTAGTGTGAAGTCTTACCACCTGACGACAACCCGACAAAGGGCATTCTCTATCATCGCCCCAGTTCTGTGGAATAATCTGCCCCCTGAGACTCAAGCTCTGCAAAATTCTTAACTTTTCGCAAAGCTTGTAAGACCTTCTTGTTCAGACAAGCTTTCGAGTCCTAATGATATTTTTAATATGTATTGTTTTATTATTTTATTACTGTGTTGAGTCCTGAAAACTGCCCCGAGCCTCTGGGAGTGATGGTGTACAAATCAAATAAATAAATAAAAGTAAGGAAAGTAATGTAGGTAAGTATTACAGGTCACTGTTTAATTGCTGAGGGTGGAGTAAGGTAAGTTAAAGAGGAAAGTTAAAAGGGTAAGGGGGGGTAAGATCCTAATAAAGCATCCATTAACAAGTGAGGATGGAAACTAATAAGTAAAGCAAGTAAGCTTCTAAGTAAGGAGCTAAGTAATAGATACCTTAAAGTGGTAAGATCCTGAATGGACATCTATTAACAATTAAGGATGAAAACAGGTAAGTATCTATGTAAGAAGCTCATTAATAGAGAGAGGGGGTCATTGAGACCTTGCGGATGTTCAAAGCCAATAAGGGTTATCCAGCAGGGCTCAGCTCTTAAAAGGGCCTTCTGTGAATCACCGTGTGGAGTGATATAAACATTTTTCCAGTCCCATAAATTTAAGGGAGTCATGTTTGGTTTTAAAATGGTTGTAAAGGACACTATTATACATTTTGTTTTTTATACGAGAGTGATGTTCGCATATAAGTATAAGTAAGTGGCGGGGAGATTGCCCAATGTAAACATCTCCACACCCTCATGTGATGGCATAAACAATATTGGCACTGGCACAAGTTATACAATTTCTTACTTTAAAGGATCTGCCCTTGTAAGGACTATAAATTTCCTTGCCGCCATCTGCTGTTGGTTTATAGTACTACATTCTGGTTGCAATATATTTAGTGTATTTTGTCTTATACTTCTGTGTGGTATATAGACTCCTGCATTGTTGGGCAAGTGTCAAAGTATTTGTGACCAGGCAATGGGCCCCTTCCCTCTCCCCCTGGGTTTGCTACAGCACTAGACTTCCTCTTCACATTCCTTGAGACCTTTCTGTGTTCAACTCCTGAAGAGATCTTCCTCTCGTTTCTCTGGCAGGTAACTTCTGAACAACTTCTGTGAAGAACACCTTGTGAGAGCTTTGCCCGAGGAGTGCTGTAAGTCCAAAGTGACCTCAAGATACACAGCAATGACAACAAGAAAAAATAGGACAGTAAAAAAATATTTTTCAAGCTACATACTTGTGGAATGAAGGATGTGCTGAAAAAACACAGGCTTGGGAAAGCAAGCAGAAAGCTACAACAATACAAAAACTGTGCTGTTCAGGAGGTTACATCTGTGAACCCCTGGCATAATATTTGAACTGTAAGTGTAAAAGAATGGCAAGTCCCCTACCTCCCTATCCTAGGTCAGGCGCAGGGGAGAAGTTACATCGGTGTATGGAATGTGGAAAACAATTTCAAAATAAAAGTTCTCTTACTGCACATGAACGGACCCACACGGGGGAAAAGCCATATATATGCATTGAATGTGGAAAGAGCTTCCGTGAGAGTGGCAGTCTGCATACCC